>JACXGJ010003397.1:0-54174 GCA_016801105.1 Esox niger
ACACACAAAGACAAAGGGAGCAGAGGGAACATATATACTGAGGGGAATGACTAAATGATGATCAGGTGCGCTAAACGAGACAACAGGTGCAATGAGTTGATGAGATGGGGCGATGGTGTCAGAAGGTTGGTGACGTCGAACGCCGAAGCCCGCCTCCTGCAGGGGGAGGATGGTCAGTAGATGGCGTATTCGTCACACATATAGCTTAGCGTTTATTTCCTTAGAATCCATTTTGCTCTGAGAAACTGATTGAGGTCCTTCAACATTTCTTTGAAGTTAGTGAAAAGTCTGCCTTTCTCCCACCTTTACGGCAGGGAGATGTGAATGAGCAGAATAGCTTGAAGAAGGGTAAAATTGTTTTGATGACAGTGTGCCATTTGAAAGAGTATTATCTTCTGCATTGCAAGACTCCGAATAGCTTTCAGTGTCCTCTGTGCACTCAGATGTAGCCGATTTTAATCAGCTTCCAGCCTTGGTCACAGCATGATACTCACTATGGGAGCTGTGGGACCTGGAAATACAGAACTGCAGTGGCTGACACTGAGGAGCACTTAATGGCACAGAAAGAGGCTAATAACGCAGGACATCAATAACTGACAGCCGAATATGCCACTTAGTTAGAGCCCAACCATGCTGCAGGACACCACAACTCACTAGGGCTCAAAAATAAAGCTTTGTTTATTCCTAAGCCTAAGTGAAGAAAAAAAGCACTTTTGAAACAGGCGTAACAGTTATCAATAAGCAGGAAAAGACAACTGTAGTGTGTGATGGTCTTTTCCCATTGTCAGGCATATTTCTGGAGTTAAAATATTACCTCCTCTGTGCCTATGGTTTTGTTACACTGGGTCACATCTGAAAAAACAACAACTGAATAGAACTTGCTAAAGTGAAAAAAGCCAACTCAAAATGTCCTCCACTGGGAAAAGTGGGCTCTACCATGTTCACTCCGAATGGGTATGTCACCATCTGCTTGTTTTCTGACCAGTTATCACTGCTGCTGCTGTTTCCGTTGTTGATGCTCCGCACTCAGCCCTTGCCCTACAGATACATTACAGGCCTATTTCCACGTAGGCTTTCAGCTCCCCATTACTTCACATTAGTGTTAATTTTCCGGCGGTTTACAGTGAGATCTCACAACCAAATGGTGTTTATCTAACCCTCTGTTTGTAACATCACCAGCTTTTCCATCATACTGTCCTGAAATCCTCCATGAGGGGGACAACAGCCTGGTCATAAACTCTTGCTTAAGGCAAACATCTCTTTTTATTTAGTTTGGTATGAAAATAAGTGTTTTTAACTTTTTATACCCAGTTCAAAGATGCGAAACATAGTGTGCTTCCCGATAAATAAATACATGTATCACCGACACAGCACCAGTCTGTTATAACCTTGGTTCTAAATCAGCACCGTGTCATGCCACGGCAGTGATAAGAGATAGCAAAATAGCTAATCTGGTATCAAAATTGTCAATTACCGCTTTGATGGAAGATCTCTTCTAATCAGTGACTAATTAGAACAAGGAAACACCACTTGAGTGCCGGTAGAAACAGAAAATAGTTTAGGTAGAAACAGAAAATAGTTTAGGCCCATGAGGTCCAGAGTTAAATGGCCATTGAGCCCAGGAGCATGGCCAGTCAGTAACAAGCCACATTCCAGATCTGCCTAGGCATTTAATCTGTATTGCTGCCTCGTCACTCCATGACATTTATCACAGAAGACAGCTCATCTGGAACCAAAGGAGCTGACTGATATAACTGCACAGACACGACATTGTTCTCCATCTGTGTTAAGCTATGTAACTTTTGCAAAACGTGAGAGACGAGTATTTCTTTTTTGGACCTAAGCATAAGGCTTCATGGCTTGACCTTCTGTATACATTTTAGTGCATCCTTACCTTCTCCGTCACTCTGATTTGTGTCAACTGTATGCCCGTTGAAGTGGTAAACTTCTATGCATTGTACACTCTGGAGAGTGTCAAATGCAATGCTTTGTACATTACATCATGGCAAGGAAACATGCAGGCAAGATCAGTGCTGACCCCTGTCACCCCAATCACCCATTATTCTAAAAAAACATTCTCCAGCAGTAAAGGGCAACCAGGTAGTACAGGTAAATCATGCCAAAGCAAATCCAGCTGCCTGAACAGTTTCTTTTCCTTTATTGACCCACAGCAACCAGCCGTTTGTCCTTTAAATACTAATAAGACTATGTTCACCACATCAAGCCACTTTAGAACTGTTAACTAAATGCAATGCCTGCACTATTCTGCATACAGTATGTTCTAGTAAGGTATAGTAGGTAAACTAAGGTTTAGAAGATAACATCTTATATGACTCCATTAACTGTAAATTATTTTATATACTCAATGCCAATATTTCATCCTAAATGGTCATATATTATGATATTTACAGTTAGGTCCGGAAGTAATGGGACAGGTCTCTTTACCAAAGTATATTAAAGTTAGAGTAACATAACATAATGAATATGGTCTTAAAGTGCAGTCTCTTATCTTTAATGAGAGGGTATTCACATCCAAATTGGAGGAAGGATTTATAAATTACAGCTCTTTAATAAGTAGCATCCTCTTTTTCAATGGACCAAAAGCAATTGGACAATTGATTAAAATGTTGTTTCATGGACAGGTGTGGGCTATTCCTCTCTAATGTTTTCATCAGTTAAGCAGGTAAAAGGTCTGGAGTTGATTCCAGAAGTGGCATTCGCTTTTCCCAGCCCAGTTCTGGAACAGCATTCTTTGGACAGATGAAACTAAGATTAACCTGTACCAGATTGATGGGAAGAAAAAAGTATGGAGAAGGCATGGAATGGCTCATTATCCAAAGCATACCACATCATCTGTAAAACACGGTGGCAACAGTGTGATGGCATGGCCATGCATGGCTTCCAATGGCACTGGGTCACTAGTGGGTCTGGGTCACATGCATCGATTAACTATTACAATTTGGACTTTAAATATGTTTACCCGGCACAGCCAGAAGAGGACTGGTCACCCCTCAGAGCCTGGTACCTCTCAAGGTTTTTTCCTACATTTTGGCTTTCTGAGGGAGTTTTTCCCAAACTGTTGTTTGCTCCCTGGGATTTAAGGCCTGGGTGTTTTGTGAAAGCACTTTGTGACAACTGCTGATGTAAAAAGGGCTTCATAAAAAAATGTGATTGAAAAATAAATGTGATTGATTGACGATGAGACAGAAGACAGAAGCTGTGTGATAATTTCTAAAGTGTATTGGGAAATATAGTCTTTGCGGTACATAACAATGAGTTCAAGGGTTGAGATGGCCTCCAATTTCCCCAGATCTCAATCCAGTCAAGTATCTGTGGGATGTGCTGGACAAACAAGTCTGATCCATGGAGGCCTCACCTTGCAACTTACAGGACTTAAAGGATCTGTTGCTAACGTCTTGGTTCCAGATACCACAGCACACCTTCAGAAGTCTAGTGGAGTCCATGCCTCAATGGGTCAAGGCTGTTTTGGCAGCAAAACGGGGACCTACATAATATTAGGGAGGTGGTCATAACGTTATGGCTGATCGGTGTAGATATTGTGTATTCTGTCTCTGTATATTGTCGATCACCAGCAAAACCATTACACAAAGTAGTGTCCGTATGTTAAAATTAATAAATAAATTGAAAAAATAAAGGGGATTCTGTAGCAGTGCTACTTCACAAGAGGCTTTGTGCTGCGCAGTGTGAAATTACACTTTTCAAGAATTCCATGCACAGCTCAGCCTTGATGCATGTGTAGCTACAGAACATGCTGAGGTAAGATGTGAGGTTTGGAGTAGAAACTAAAGCTGTGGCTGTTTTTTAATACAAACCTTTACACTGCCTTTTTGCATGTAAAAACGCAATTAGTTATTTAACAAATTTAAAGACATTTGGTTCATGTTCAGTGTATTCAAAACATTGCTGTTTTACCTCCAAAAGGAAAGAAAAAAAACAAAACTACACTCTCAGACCTTGAATTATGTTTTACTTTGTCACATCCAAGTTTACTTGCAAGTTCACTTGCCCAAGAATAGGAGTAGTTACCAGAATTAGTGAACTCTGTGCACCTCACAAGAAGTCTGAAATTGAGGTTTTGAATCTGACACCAAATGTAGATGTTTGGATAAAATATGAAGCTTTGCATTAACTAGCATTATACATGTGATTACAGTTCGGTGAGTTTGCATTGATTTGTGGTATAAACCCTGCAAGTAAAATTGTTCACTCATCCCTTCAAACTAAATCAAGCCTCAAGGGAGCAACTTAACATGGCAATCAGAACTGCATCCGGTTCCTAAGTGGATTCCCCCAAGGGAAAGTGGCAAGAGGGCGAGTGCTTAGGGGCTGTCTACTTTACATTTTGGAGTGCAGCTTCTGTGTTCCACATGGCTGCCCACAAGAAGTGAAAACAGTTCAGAGGCCTGGTGGAATGCAGACCTTTAAATGTAACAATTCTGTTTGAGAGCCCACTAATAATGTGGTTGAGTTAGGTTGATTGAGAAAATGGACACTGGTCACTTGGAAAGCATTGCTTTCTCTGCCCCAGTTTTTTTTCTAACTAGCATTTCTTGCAAAAAGTAATAACTAAAAAAACATTGTTGATGATAAACTATTTCTTTATTACATATGCACCGCAGTTGTTCCAAAATGCAACTCGTGGGAAAACAGCATTCTTAAAGCAAAGCTCACCTCTGTAACATTTATGTGACAGAGGTGAAAATACCAGTTAGACACTTTCAGAGAGGTAGGATCTAAAGAGACACCAACTAGTATGACTTGCTGAACAATGAAATATAATTTACACTAACAGAATGTGAGAGGAAATAATGCTGGCTAATGGCATATGTAAGTGTTTATGAAATAATTCCGTAATAATATCAGCAGCTTTTATGTAGTATACTTAAAACATTGGCATGCCATATAAAATTAGATTGAAGATAAACTGATTTAAAAAAAATGCTATGGCCCTCGTAGGGTAAGATTTAAATATTCCTACACTAGGCCCTCCATGGAATCATTTTGACACCTCTGCTCTGAAGGCTTGTTGCTGTTGACATGCTTAATGCACAATTGAAATGTTTTAAATGCAGGTTCAATGATAAAGCACTCAGCCAGCTAGTACTATAGACTGTTGATGGGGAATTTGACACAACTTAGCACAGTGTGAGAAGGGAGAAACCAGATATCAGGCCCTGAAGTGGTACAGGGTTTTAATTAACTGCCATGCAGTACAACTGTGTCATTCCAGCCAGGTGTTCGTCTAAGTCGTAGCTAGGGAATGCATTCATGTCCAATGTGTGTTTGCTGAGATAAACTGTGTCAAGAAGCAGAATGCCTTAGTAAGATCTCTGACTCCCCCGCAACTGTTGTGAAGCTGCAACAAGGCAAGACCATGAACACAATATCACGAAAATTGGTTGGCAAAATGTATGGGTAAAGATTGAGCAAAGTAACATCATGTAGTAAACTAGTTTTGTACTTTTATAAACATAACATTTCTACAGTGATTTTTATTTGTGGCTTTAATCAGAAATTGTTTTTGTTAATTTCATAACAGAGGAGAGTGCTTAATATTTTTCTAGTACAAGGTCAGGTGAAAATATTTTTTATATTGGGGAAAGGGGTGTATTTCTGTTTTATGACAACCCAGGTTTGACAAGTTTTCAATTTTAGCCAGGCATAACCTCTCAATATCTGATTGAAAGCAACTATAATGTTTGCTGGGGGACACGTATAAGACTGTATGAGTCTGCATCTTTATTATCTTGGCAACAGAGATGTCGTCTCTCCCAGAGGCCTTGAAATTCTCATAACCATGAACACATATAGTGATATGTTGCTCTGAGGCGCTGTCACTATAGCTGACTATAGATTCTCGCAGCAGATTTATTAAAGCACTTGCTTTCATGACCACAATGTGGTGTAATATTTGATATATATGTACAGTATATTTTATCAACCTAATCTCCTAATATAACCTGACCATATGCTGAAAAACCACAGCAATAGAATTATATCATGGGGTTGATATTTCAAGGATGCCATGTTTTAAATATCCGTTCAACTCTGCAAAAGTGAAACTATCTTTAGTAATTGTTAGTTTAAGGTTAGGAATTGTACATAAAGTATGACCACTGGCCCATCCACCAAACCAATCCACCAAGGTAATGACAGAAGACAAAACCTAGACTAAACCAACACATAACCAGCTTTAAACACTTTTGTTAACTGATATTAAATTGAACCACAGGTTTAATTTATTTTCATAATGGCTCGCTAAATACACTCTGAAGATGGCTGTGGCATCACATTACCTTTAATATTTTGGAATAAAGATTAAACATATTTGGAATTATTTACCATTTGTGAGGAAAATTGTCACAATACGTACCCTGCACAGTTATTCCAAGCCATGGCATGGGATGATTTTATGTGGATAATTCCACCTCTTCTGCATATGCAGGTAGGCTTATGGCTCATTCTATAACCCATTTCCAAAAAAGTTGGGATGCAGTGTAAAATGGAAATAAAATCTGAATGCAATGAGATGCAAATCATTGAAACCCTATATTCAATAGAAAATACTACTAAGATAACATGTCAAATGTGAAAATGTTTTTGTTTCTTGGAAAATACATGCTCATATTGAAATTTATGTCAGCAACACGTTTCAAAAACGCTGGGACCGAGGCACCAAAATACTGTTGCGGAATGCTAAAAAACTAAACATGGTGGAATTTCACACAAATAATTAAGTCAGTTGCCAACAGGTCAGTTACATGATTGGGTATTAAAACATCAGGGACATCTGCTTGGCAAAATGTAATATTACGTGTTGATTTAAACGTATTGGATTTGGAGAGGTACATATTTTCGATGGGTTCGCGGCCATAAGCCCTTTCCTCAGTTATTATTGGTATATTCAAGAGTAATGGTAAGGAGGAATGAATAATAAAGACTACTCAAAATGCTAAGTTCAATAAAACTGGAATTTGTTGATGAAGAAAAGCTGACATTTTGTGTTCAACAAAATCGGATTACCCGCAAAAGGAAGAATCAATCCCATGACCTTGTGAACAGTTGTCTGGAGTAGTATGGTTGCGCCACAGTATTAGATATGTTGATTTGGTATTTGGTCTTTGGCCATTTGTGCAATGTGGGGTATTGCATTTTGGTTTGAAAAGAACTTGGTCAAACAAAGCTTTGGACATAATCAATCACGTGGTTATGTCTTTTTGAAGATGTAAAGTTGCTGACAGCCCTCGAAGTGACCGGATTTCATTTAGCTTTTATGCACTCACTTTCAAAACAGCCATTCGAAAACTGCACTGGTTGGAACTCAAAGGTGATTTTGGGATGTGCAAAGCATTGAACATCATTGGTCACGTGATGTTGTGCTTTGAAACGAGTTTCTGGTACACTGCATCAAAGGGAAGAGTTCGGAAAACTGAATGGTGCTTTGAAGCTTCGGTTTCATTCGTCCTATTTGTACAATGACCCAAAGCACAGCTACAAATTATGCAAGAATTGTTTAGGGAAGAAGCAGTTAGCAGGTATTCTGTCTATAATGGAGTGGTGAGCACAAATCTCAAACCTATTGAGAGCTGTTGTGGAAGCAGCTTGACTGTACGACACGTAAAAAGTGCTCATCAAGTCAATCCTACTTGTAGGAGGTGCTTCAGGAAGCATGGGGTGAAATCCCTTTAGATTACCTCAACAAAATGACAAGAAGAATGCCAAAATTGCGGCAAATTGAGGATTCTTCAAAGTTTGAAGGACACAATTATTTCAATAAAAAAATATTTTTTCTGATCTTGTCAATGATTATATTTCCTATTCATTTTGTTATATTTCCTATTCAAACTCATTTCATGTATGTTTTCATGGAAAACAAGGATTTGTTAAACTTTTTAACGGTTTAAATTATTATTTAAAAACATTTATTAAAGAATAAATATTTTACTACTTTTCCGTCAACCTTGAAACCTCCCCCTGTGATATTATCAGAAAATTCCACATGTCACTTTCTGGAAGTGATATAACTGCATCTTAAGCCTGAGGGGAAGCAACCATCATCTATTAATTTCTCTACAGGTTTTCAGATTTTGACAGGGGAACAAACTTAACATGTCATTCCTGTTGTCATGAATTCAGATTGTAAATCACTAGTAAAAACATGTCAACAGTGCTGACCACCATTGTGGTTCCATTAGCTAAATCATATGGCTAGTAACGGTTAGTTGAGGCTTAAATAATCAACCCTGTTACCATCAACCTTGTTACCTTTTTAAGGGTAAAGACAAGGGTATTGACAGGATTGACCCAATGATAACAGGGTTGACATGAATAAACATAATGTCCAATAATTACAATTAAATTAAAAACATCTTTACAACATTACATTAGTGTGCACTTAAGGTTACCACATTATTTGTGCACTTGAAGTTATGTAATTAGGAGAAA
The DNA here is from genome assembly GCA_016801105.1 of Esox niger. Taxonomy (NCBI): domain Eukaryota; kingdom Metazoa; phylum Chordata; class Actinopteri; order Esociformes; family Esocidae; genus Esox; species Esox niger. The sequence continues at coordinate 8,467 of JACXGJ010003397.1, forward strand.
TGGTGTGTCCTGATCTCTAACCTGGTATCATTGAAAACAATAGATTCTTCTGGCCAGCTCGGGAAGACACAATTAGGTACCTGACATTATCCGATTAATCCCTGCTCCCCAGTTTGTGACTAAGTATCACATGGGCATAACTTGTTAGGTAAGATAAGACTGAGAGAGTCTGGGTAGACCAATGGCACAGAGGTTTCTTATGTTCTTAAATTAAAAAACTGTCAGCTGAAGGATAACATCACAACAATTTTCCAAGAAAAACGCATTAAGTACTATATCTCGAGGTCGGTCTACTTGAGATAATACAACATCATAAACAAAAGGTATTATCTAAATTATTGTTAATGAAATTGTGTCTGTTATATGATGTTTACTGTTGCATGATTATGGGAGAGAAGGATTTTTTAAACCCAGTACATACAGACAGATTAACAGACAAATTAAAAGAAAAACCTGAATAAATAAATGGAGGTGTACTGCAGGATACAATGCAATCCTTAACATCTTTATCATGCTCTGTGGCATGTAGAAAAATGCTGAGCAGGCCCAGTTGATCTTGATTTTGGATCAAGATGGCAAAAAGGTTTATAGATTTGTGTATTCCGGTATGATAATACCTCCATCCACAGGGAACTAGGGGATCACTGAATGGTGCATACCAGATTTGAGTATGAAGATGTATCATATGCTAGGGCCTTTGCAGTCACCAGATCTCAAACCAGTTGAACACCTATGGGAGATTTTGTCCTGAAGTTTAAGACAGAATTCTCCACAACCATCACCAACACAACAAATGAGGGAATATCTTCTGGAAGAATGGTGTTCCCTCCCTCCAGTATTGCTCCAGAGACTCACAGAATCAATGCAAAGTTACACTTACGCTAGCTGGCGTCTCTTTCTGGGGAGCCCTTTTTTGTAATTTCATCCCATGCCTATCTACAGTAGGTCTGTGGACAGTTCTGCATTTTCAGAACAGTTAAAGATGTCCTCTGTCCGATAAACTACATAATAACATTTTTTTTTTTTTTTACTTTTCAAAAGTGAATGTTCAGCCATTTAGTAGAATGACTAGCTCATATTGGCTGCTGAGAAAGCATTTTTATTGAGTTTTTGGTAATATGCAGGTGTCCATTGTAGTTTTGAAAATCCTTTGCCAATTGCCAATATGGGCAATAATCTATAGAAATTACCTCAAGGAATTTTATATAATAATTTGTATTACACTGCTGCCATCATTAATTTGTATACATTTGTTGCTAATAATATGTATTTTTACATGAAGGAACATGATCAGACTTGCATTTTTAATACTTAGACAATCTATATGCCTACAGCAAAATCAGAATATGGTAGTAATCTTTTTTACATTCAAGCAGGCATTTTTGTTAATGGAAGCCATTTCTTAAGACCAGTGTTTCTTTTTTTACATAAAATGTAATAACCATTTATGCTCCGCTATGGAAGTTCAAGTATTGATTGAGCCTTCAATAAATGTCCTTCCCTTTCATATAATATATTCTGCTGTATTGGACAGAGGTGATGGGAATTTTTTCTTTCACTCAAGAGTTACAGACTGGATTCAAAGCCATGCTTTCTAGTTTATCTAGACCAGACACAGCAGCTTAAACCACTTGACCACCCTAGGCCAACCTACATTTTTACTGTAGATATTAGAACAGTAATCAAGAAGCATCTGAGAGTGATCAGATGTTACATTGTGATGTTCTGGACAAGTTACTGACAGTGTCAAATTACACTGAGACCTTTTTTGTGGCTGAATAGAGCCCTGACAACATAGCTACATAAACCCCCCAAACTCCTTTGTTGTATACTGTTATCCCTGTTATTTGTAGAATACATACGGTAAACAGAGTTTGTCTATAAATATTGTTCCATCCTCTCACACATACAACATCAAATAAAAGTATCTTCGGTCAAGTAGATTTTGTAAAATAAACAAAACCAATAGGAGAGTGTCACTGTGTTGATGCACGTGTTTTACTCAAAGCAAATGCAACAGAGAAGTCTGCTGTTGTCTTCAATATTAACTATTTGTAGATGTCCACAAGTAGCTGCTTCCATTGTACTGTTTCTAAGCAAAAACTGAAACTATTACAATTCAAACTATATAAGGAAGTATAATTATATCTGAAGAATAGAAACTAAAAGACAGAAAAGTATAAAACTGAAAGAAAAGAAAATTCAGTTAACCTATTTTAAAAACATAAAAACTAAATAAAAAAACAACAACTGTGGCAAACACTAGCAATCTGCCCAGCTTAGTAGCTGGTATAGCTTAAACCTTGAAAATATAATTACCTCTGCATATTCTGTAAGAGAACAGATGTTTATTAAATGCTTCACATCAAACCGTAACTTGCAATGAAACATTTTTACAAATTGACTACAAAGTAAGGTCTGAAAATTGTCTATCAAAGGCAGATGCTTATATTACAATACTGGCATTAGCTAAGCATTATGAATTTAAGCAGGGAGGGAGGGAGGTGGAGAGATTTTTATTACTACAGCAGGTCAGGAATAAGAGGACAGACAGAGCCAATGAATCATCGATCCTTTAACAACCATCTGAGGTGTCTTGGCTACAGCATACCAACAGTGCCAGAGGCTCTTAGGGTGGTGCAAATTGGCTCAGCACCATTCGGGTTGTTGGAATGGTTGCCGGACAGGGTTGCTTTTTCTTGTCCCGCTCTAGCGACTCCTGCGGTTCTCAATTGTGAATGTGTGTGTCGGTGACTACTTTCTAGTCTAATGGCTTGGCCAAACAGGGATATGTTGCAACAAGGAAAGGGAATTATTGCAAAATCCACAAGATATTGGGATGGGAGAAAATTGTCTGCTAAAGTGTGTTTCATGAATGAAAAGTAAACCATATTGGTTGTACAAATATAATACCCCAAAAGTGATATACCAGATTAGATATTACACGCTAATGATGGCATGTCAACTTAACAGAAGTGTGAGAGATTAGGTGACGGACAGAGCTGTGTCATGGGATCTGGAGACAAGGAAGTCCATTTCACATAGGGAGCGCAAAGGAATTCTACAACTTAAGCACATTTTTCAGTGTACATTCTGTCATGGCTTACCAAATACCATATTGGATCTGTGCCACAGACCGTTTACAGATTTTTTACATTTGGTAATTTAGCTAGATTAACTTACATGTATTGCATTCATCATAAGAGATCTTAGAGAAAACTACTCAGATATGTTGCCATTTGCAAGGTTAGAGCTAAAATAATATATATAACACAGTAGTAATAATAAGGAAAATAATCAGTTGTTTCATTGAGAAACTATAGTAAAACCTTGAGGTCCTCCTGGGATATAATTATTTATTAATGAGGATAAGCTGAAAGAGCTGCATCTCAAAGTGTGGCATATGGTGTGAGATCTCACCCTGCTTCCTCACTTTTGCTGACCTTAATATAAGCCTGCCACCAATATATGATTAGGCAGGTGTTAATTCACTCACTCCTGGTCAGTCATAACTCAGGCCCAAGCCAAGTGAAATGTGGTATGCTTAACCAGCAACGCTCTGCTTCGGCAGAAGCTGTTGAGATGTGTGGCTGGTTGGTGGCCATCCTGCTGGCTCACTTAGCTGATCGATAGCTAATTCCCTTACATAATCAAGGGGCCTCGGCAAAGGGAAAGCAGTGGAAGGTGTGATAATTGATTACTTTTGCTCTACATTTTCCCCAGTGAGTTCTGCTTGTGCTATGCCCCCTCATTTTTCATTGAGCTGTTGAGCAGAGGCACTGAGATGGGCTCCTTGCAACACATCACCTTTGGTTATAGATACAATATCATGCACCTTACAGGAGAAAGAAGTGCTGTTAATGTTTTTATAATTTCAATACTGTTTAGCTACTGAATGTACCACGTGTTGGTCCAAAAGATTTGATCATGCAGCACATATTAGTATGGGCTTATCAAACTATTTTAAGGTTGTTAGCTTTTGCTGATAAACTCCATCACCCTAAACAACAGCCAGTCTAGAATTAAGTAGCCCTTTTTTGATGTGGTCATAAAACTGTCCCTGTGACAAGGCCTCAGGTATTGTCTCTTGAGGAAGAATGGCCGAGACACTTTCAATAGGCTAAGAGAATCCAGCTGTTGTGCTGAGAGGACAATGTCAGATGTGAGAAGCAGAAGCAGGATTTTGCATGCCTTGCACATCTAAAGCTGACGGAGCTTGGAGGGGAAATGAGGACTCCCACAATGGGAGCAGCATGAAGTGGAATTAACTCCTTCCCCCACGGAGAGGCCATAAACAGCACTGGCTTGTCTCAAAACATTACAAGCATCAAATCTTTGCTTCCATAGTTCTCAATCAATCTCAGTTGCTCAACTCTATTTCAAGTCTGTTGAAGGAGATCCAAAGTGCCTCCCCTCTGACCTCGTCCTCCTACCTTTGCGTGCAATGGTATTGACAGTTTGTAGTGATTTTAGAAGGAGTCATTGACTATATATAACACCTTGTTTGTTTATGGCTCTATTTTGATGACAGAAATTATTTCCAAAAATCAGGACAGCTTTTCATTAGATTCTGAATACACTGCCATGCAGTGAATAGGGCCTAATTTTCAATCTGTGATACACTGTCTCCTCAATATTCTGAATTGGTCTGTGTTATATGTGATATGTGTGTTTCAATATTATTTGCAATTTTCTTAACTTTCCTCTAACTTTTGAAGGTCACTAATTGTTAAATTTTTTTTGTAAACATACATAAATAAACCATTAAGCTCTCTTTACAAATGGCTCATTTTAAAATAACATTTATTTTAAAATAAGTGCACGCACAAATAAATTAATCAGAGGGACTCGGAGGGAAAACTGCTTGTGGAATCCCCACTGGTCCATATAAGGTAGGAGGTGGCTTGGGAATAATATTCAATAACATTTTACTTTCTCTCCAGGACATCAAAACAGAACAAAAAAGTATAGAAGCACTGTTCGGGTGTTTAGAAGATTACTTGTGTGCAGAAGCACGTCACTAATTTGCAACATGTTCTCCACATGTTCTCCAGGGACTACGCAGACTATTTAACGTAAACCCATGGGACGCAAATTCGTATAATATGTTACGTTAGGTGCGCTACCAAAAGGTATAATACATAAAAATTTGCTAAAATTTTACAGACACCTCCGAAATAAATTAAGAGACCTTAAAAAAAAGTCAAAAAGGAAGGTTTTGAGTGAGGAACCAAAGAGTTCAAATTAAGAGAGCACTGCTAATTGGACGCTTCTGTTTCTCACTCAAAACTTTCCTTTTCGACTTTATTGTAAAGGAAAGAAAAAGGTGCAGTGGTCTCCAATTTTGAAGCAGAATTTCAAGTACGCTACTAAAACTTTTATTTTGTCACAAATAATTTTTTTTAAATAAAATGTTACGAACGCCAGACAAACGTTTGAAATGGTACAAACGGTAGGAAAACGTATCATACATTGCTGTTTTTCAAGTCTGTCTGAATAATGTATAATGGGTACACATTTGGAAATGTACTTTCTGCCATTTGCAATAGTTGTAATTGCTTCCGGGTTTTCAATGCCAGATGTTTAGAGAGGCCTCCTGACAGAACTACTTTCTCCACTGTTGGGTGTTCCTTACATTTTTCTTTAAATTATGAAATGTAGCACCGGGAAAGCTGTCTGCCTGCACTCTGGTGTTAGAAATCTGATGTTTCATATAGTGGTTGTAATAATAATTCACGTACCCGGTTGTCAAGGGAGAGAGTAGATCATTTGTTTAATGCAGCATTATATAGTTTTGTTCATGAGGTTACGGACCTGGTCTTCCTTACACAACCTCAATCTCATCTCACTCAGTCTCTTCTTACTGTAATGTTGGTTATAAGCTGTTATATACATTGAGCCAAGACAGTAACCCCATGCCAAATGGTCAATGTAAACATTCCTGTGGTTATTAGAGCGCAACCTATAGAGGGAATCTAAACAGAGAGGTATCTGTTGTTCTCATTATCTAGGCACATTCACTTCCAATGAAATGTACATTCATATTGTAGTTGTTAATTCTTAGATCCCACACTGGGATCTGTAAATCTAGGTATAAAGTCCCCTTCAAAAGTATTGGAACGGTAAGGCAAATTCCTTAGATTTTGTTGTTCACTGAAGACATTTGGGTTTAAGATCAAAAGATGAGTATGAGACAAGAGATCAGAATTTCAGCTTTTCATTTCCTGATATTCACATCTAGATGTGTTAAACAACTTATGACAAATCACCATTTGTTTTAGACCACACCAATTTTAGGTGAGCAAAAGTAATGGAACACATAAGTAAATAACTTTTAATATTTGGTGGCATAACCCTTGCTTGCAATAACTACCTCAAGCCTGCGACCCATCGACATCACCAAACTGTTGCATTCTTCATTTGTGATGCTATTCCAGGCTTTTTTCAGCGGAGCGGCTGGGACTGGGCGGCAGAGTGGCCAGCACAGGACACTCCTGGGCAGGAGAGGGCAGCGCAGCTCCTGGGCAGAAGAAGGCGCTGCGGACTCAGGCGGCGGCTCCTGGGCAGGAGAGGGCGCTGCAGACTCAGTCGGCAGCTCCTGGGCAAAAGAGGGCGGCCAGTCCTCGGCGGGCCTGGGCGGCAGCCAATCCTTGGTGAGTTCTGGTGGCGGTGAAAAAACAGGGCAGCGGGTGGAGCTTGCGGCGCCGACCGCAGGGTAGCGGGAGGAGATGGCGACCACTGGACTGCGGGAGGAGCTGGCGGCAATGACTGCTGGGCCGCGGGAGGAGCTGGTGGTGACGACCGATGGGCAGCGGGTGGAGCTGGCGACCATTGGGCCACGGGAGGAGCTGGCTGGGGCTACTGGGCAGCATGGGGTGCTGGCTGCGGCTTTTTAATGTTACAGTTAATGGGTAATGTTCAATATCATACCACTTGTGTTAAAGTTAAGGTTTAGGCCATAAATTAGTAAAAATATAGGCACAAAATGTTTTTCTAACGTGAGTATATTAATATATAATTCTAACGTGGGTGGCCTTTCACTTTTTTCCTCGATTGCTACTCCTACATTTCTTTACCTAATGTAATATAGCTTACAACTTCAGGTGTCAAAGATTTACGTTAAATAGTCTACATAGTCCCCTGAGACCAGGTTGCGATATCATATACACATAGATCCAGAAATATTTGGACACTGACACATTTTTGCCTCTGTACCCCACCACAATGTATTTGAAATTAAACAATGGAGATACAACTGAAGTGCACACTTTCAGCTTTTAGTCAAGGAGTTGAACAAAAATATTATATGAAACAAATAGTATATCCCACCATTTCCATACACAGTCTCCTTATTTCAGTGGCTCAAATGTAATTGGACAAATTAACACAATCATAAACAAATGAATCATGTTTTCCCCAAACACTGGTTTTCCTCCTTTGTGATGCTTTGCCAGGCCTTTACTGCTGCTGTCTTCTGTTGTTTGTGAGTCTTTCTGCCTAAACATTTGTCTGCAGTAATTGAAATGCATGCTCAATCGGGTTGAAATCAGGTGTTTGACTCAGCCATTGCAGAATATTCCACTTTGCTTTAAAAAACTGCTAGGTTGCCTTTGCAGTATGTTTTGGGTCATTGTCCATCTGTAAAGTGAAGCGTCGTCTAATCAATTTAGATGAATTTGGCAGTCTCAGCAGACAATATAACCTTATATACTTCAGAATTAATCTGGCTGCTTCTGTGTTCTGTCACATCATCAATAATTTTATCTGCTTAATTGATGAAGAAATAATGAAATTGCCTGTACCTGTCCATGAAACAGTTTTGAGTCAATTGTTCAATTTCTTTGGAAAAGAAGGAGACTACATTTTAAAGAGCTGTAATTACAAAGCTCTCAAACCCTCAAATTAAACTTTAAGCCCATAATTTCATTATTTTACTGTAACTTGAATATATGTTGGTAAACGGCCAAAATAACAAAATTTATGTCAATGTCCAATTATTTCCGGACTTAACTATAATATTAAGTATGAACAGAAAACACGCATTGAAAGAAGATCCCACCTTTTTTTCATAAAGTGTAAGTTTTAGGCATGAAATGTATTAATTGATATCCCCTTAATTAGGACACTTCACATTGTCAAGGAAACACAGATGAACAAGAAACATAAGCATCATGCATGTTTAGCATTTTACAGTCCTTTCATTTTTCGGAATGTGATTATTTTACTTGCCTCTGTATGGGCTATGGATTTTGAGGATGCCTTTTCCAGTGTCTACAGTGGGGTGTATATGGCATGCCTGCCTTTCCTTGACAACTGCTTGGTTCTCTTACAAGTAAACTGAATTTAACTGACCACATCATTGATGACTATGTTTTTGTTTTCCTCTGACCTGTGCTGTCTGGCCTGCAACTAGCATCTACCCAGGCATGTCTAACACCTACAGTGCAAGCAGCAGGTAGGCAGTTTTCAGATAAAACACTTGCGATGGCAGTGCTTTAGTTTACTAATGCTATAGCACCCCCTTTTGAGAAGCAGCTGCAGTGCCACCGGCTTTTTTATTTGTTATGAACGAACAGGTTGCTGGGGGCTGTTGGGGGTGGTGTGAGGAAAGTGGCTTCCTGAACACCCTCTGTGATAGCAGCTGCACCTCCCCATGTTCAGCCGCCAAGCCTTTCAAATCTGTCATCTCTTTCAGGACTGACTCAAATTGCAGTTAGAGAGTAATGGCTGTGTTTTATTGAGACCAACAACATGGATTGCTGTGACCTAGATCACATCAAGATCACACCTTCAGACGCAATACACCTCACCCTATAATGCTTTCTCTGCTCGATAGTAAATATGGATAAAAAGGCTAGGACTGGACTTTACAAAACTTTATCCATTAGGGATGCTCATAACCCAAAGTTGTACTATAAAAGAACAGAAAATACTTAATAATTAGATAAGTAATTCACTGATATTGTACATGATTTGAACCATACAGCCAATATTAAAACTGTTACCCGAGCAAACAGGGGACTTCCCAAGAACATCCCGAGTACCATAACACAACCTCCTGACGTTCAAAGATGTTGTGACAATATGTTGTTGGTTTGCAGAATGAACAATGAGCAATGGTCTCATGTTTTTATTTGACTGGTATTTTCACTTTGAAAGTACATGTATGAAGGAGTCCATTAGAGATAAAGGAATTACATTTCTGAAATGTTTTTTCAGAAAAATTCAGCTAGACAAACAAGACAACCCAGAAGACAATCATCCAACCATCTGTTGCACTTTCTACTCTAAGTAACACTAAGCTTAAATCCTCCTGCAACTTTAATCCTTAGCACTACCCATGACCACAACATTCAATCATTATCCTGCCTGGGATAAGTCAGTGTTCACCTTCTCCATGGAAAACACTATATATCCACCATTGCAGTACTACTCAAATATGCCATGGTAACTACAACAATTTTTCTCAAAAAGTTGGGACGCTGTGTAAAATGGAAATAAAAACACATTGCAAAAATGTGCATTTAAACTCTACATTCGATTGAAAATAGAACAGAGACAACGTATATATAAAAATATTACTGATCCTTGAAAAATACTGTATATCCCCAATTTGTATTTGATGACAGTAACACATTTGTTAAAAGCTGGGACAATAAACTGGAAAAGTTGTGCAATACAAAAAGAGAACATGGTAGAACATCTCACAACTAATTAAGATAACTGGCAACAAGTCAGACATGGGATTGGGCATAAAAAAAGCATCCCAGAGTGGATGAGTCTTGCAGGAGTGTAAAGATGGGGAGACGTTCACCAGTCTGTGAATGACTGCGCAGGCAAATAGTGCAACAATTTTAGGATACAATTTCTCACCGTAAAAATTGCAAAGAGTTTGGGGATCTCATCATCTAAGATACATAATATATTTAAAAGATTCAGAGAATACGGGGAAATCTCTACACAAAGGACAAGACCGAAAACCAATATTGGATGGCCAGTGTTGAAGATCAGTGGCTAAGAAAAACTCCCTAAAAGGAGACGAAATATAGGAAGAAACTTAGAGAGGAACCAGGCCTGGAGGGAATAGCACTCTTCTGGCTGTGCTGGGTCAACTTTGTAATAATAAATGCATGTGGGCTGTGTCCAAAGTCTATGAAACTTTATCCAGGTCAAAAGCATGACCAGATGGACAAGGACAGGGACAACATGGGGGAGGGGGGGAATGGTCAGCAAAGTGGCAGCGGGAATTGTCAGGTATCATCTTGATATGCAACACAACCAGGAGAATTTTGGACAGGAACGGCAACAAGTCTTTCGAGGCTGATACTCCGGAGGTGTGGGCCAAGACCCCATGTCCTCCTAGGTTTAAACAGAGCAGGAGACAAGCAATATTTAGAGAGCGCATTCCTAAGATTTACAATGGAGAAGGAGAACTGACCCTACTCCTCTGGCACAATAATATAGTAGCGTAAAACCTTGGGGCTGAGACAGAGGGGTCAAGTGACACTTTGGCCCTATCTGGGGGAGGCCCAGGAATGGGTCCGCCAGGCAGTAAGTCAATCCCCGCACATTGCCAAGCATCAACCAAAGGGACACAAACCAAACGCAACCACCTTGAATGAAGGCAAAATATTGCCAGCAGAGTGCACTCCAATTGCTTGAGGTGCGCAACAGAGACAACAGCAAGCCAGTGACTCCACCCCCGAATGGTTTTGGAGAGAGGGCATCAGAGTGGATATGACACCCCACCTGGCAAGACAGCAAGAGTGGATAGTATCAAGCCTTTTCATTCACCTGTACTCCCCTGGGCCAGACTACACTTAATCATAGACCATGCTGAAGAGATGAGCCTTTTATAAACACTTGAGTCTTAATTTCTAACCCTAAAGTAGTGAGGACCTATGAGAAAGACCTGCCTCTGGCTGTTTGTGTAGAAGTTCTAAATACAATTAGTAGTACTTACATCTTGTAATCTTAGGTTACATGTAGGTATATACAGTTAGGTCTGGAAATATTTGGATACTGACACAATTTCCATTATTCTGTCTTTGTATGCCACCACGATGGATTTGAAATTTTAAACAACCAAGATGCAACTGAAGTCCAGAATTTCAGCTGTAATTCATGGGGTTGAACAAAGATATTGTATGACGTTTTTAGTAATTGCAACCATTTTGAAACACAGGTTATTTCAGGGGCTCAAATGTAATTGGACAAATTAACACAATCATAAATGAATGGTTTTAATACTTTGTCAAGAATCCTTTGCAGGCAATGATTGCTTGAAGTCTGGAACCTATGGACATCACAAAAACACTGGTTTTCCTTCTTTGTGATGCTTTGCCAGGCATGTACTGCAGCTGTCTTCAGTTGTTGTTTGTGGGTCTTTCTGCCTTATACTTTGTCTTTGGCAAGTGAAATGCATGCTCAATTGGGTTGAGATCAGGTGATTGACGTGGCCAATGCAGAATATTCCACTTCTTTGCCTTACAAAACTCCTGGATTGCTTTTGCAGTAATTTTTGGGTCATTGTCCATCTGCAAAGTGAAGCGTCATCTAATCAACTTCACTGAATTTGGCAGAATCTCAGCAGACAATGTATCCGTAAACACTTAAGAATTATATTGGCTGCTTCTGTTTTCTGTCACATCATCAATAAACACTAGTGACCTAGTGCCATTGGATGCATGCCTAAGCCATCACACTGCTTCCGACGTTTTTTGTAGATGAGGTGGTATGCTTTGGATCATGAGCCGTTCCAAGCCTTCTCCATAATTTTTTCTTCACTCCCTTCTGATACAGATTGATCTTAGGTTCATATGTCCAAAGAATGCTGTTACAGAGCTGGGCAAGCTTTTTTGGCAATGTCTAATCTGGCCTTCTATTCTTGAGGCTTATAAATGGTTTTCACCTTGTGATGAACCCTCTGTATTTGCTCTTATGGAGACTCTTTACGTTAGACTTAGATAAAGGTATGCCTACCTCCTGGAGTGTTCTTCACTTGGCTGGCTGGCATTTTTGTGTTGCAGAGCTTACCAGTGTGTTCTTCTATTCTCAGAATGTAACAAATTGTTGATTTGGCCACTCCTGTTGTTCTTGCTATGTCTGATGGATTACTTTTTTTGCAGCCTAAGGATGGCCTGTTTCACTTGCATTGATCACATGTTGTGGGTTCACAGCAACAGCTTCCAAATGCAAATGCCACACCTGGAATCAACTCCAGACCTTTTACCTACTTATTTGATGAAGAAATAAAGGAATATCCCCTACCTGTCCGTAAAACAGCTTTTGAATCAACTGTCCAATTACTTTTGGTCCCTTGAAAAATAGGGGGCTACATATTAAAGAGCTGTAATTCCCAAACCCTTTCTCCAATTTGGATGTGCATAGCTTTGAATTAAAGCTGAGAGACTGCACTTTTAGCCCATATTCATTATTCAACATTAACTTGAATATATTTTGGTAAACAGTCAAAATATAACTTGTGTCAGTGTCCAATTATTTCCAAATGGCTGGATAATTTCATGGGTGACTTGCACATCTGTGAAGGCACCATATACCTGAATAATATATACAGGTTTTGGAAAAACATATGCTGCAATCCAGACAATGTATTTTTCAGGGTAGGTCTTTCTTATTTCTGCAAGAAAATGCCAAACCACCTTCTGCACATATTACAACAGCATGGTGCCGTAGTTGCTCCAGGTGCTACACTGGCCTGTCTGCAGTCCAGACCAGTCACCCAATGAAAATGTTTGGCATGTTATGAAATGAATTATATGACAAAGGAGCCCCGAACTGTTAAGCAGCTGCATTTCACTTTCAAAATAACAGCAAATGTTCTCCCCAGTTGCCAAACTCTTCCAGAGTGTTGTTGATAGAAGAGTCATGAAATCATGAAGTGCATCGAGAGACTGGCCAAAGACCACACCTACATTGTCTGTGGGGTTGAGCAGGGTATCCTTGGTCCTCTGCAATTGGGGCAGAAGGACTCATCATAAGTTTCCCATCTTCACAATTTCTGGGGACTGCTTGGAAAACCACTCCTCAGACACTCTGTATCAGCAACCAGGATTGATGCCATTCTCTATTATGAGGCTAGAAGCTCCCAGCACATCAATAAATGAAAATGTTCACATTGCAAAAAAATTTTAGCAGCTTACAGACACTAGTATCTCTATGCCTCTTACTGTCATTTAATCTCTTATTTTAAATAAAAACAGTCAGCAGCTTTCTTACAAAGAAAGTGGCTTGCAGCCTTGTAACATTGTGGATACATATACTGTATATTGTTAAAGCTGAATTTTTTCACAGGGTAATCAATTTTTCAGTCTACTTGGTTATACAGCTGACCTGGATTCTGTCTAAAGACTTGGACATGACCTACCTGTATTCGGTCATTATAACACACATATGGTCTGAAAAGTCATGCACAGTCACTTTATTATCTTACTAGACACAACCAGAAGAGGACAGGCGCCTCCCTAGGCTTTTTCTTAGGTACCAACTGAAGTATGGAGTTGTTTATAGTTTAGGTTTTTCTTTACACTGTGCATCAACTCTTGTTATTGCTTGCTCTTTTGGGTTCCATGGCTGGGTATCAGTATAAGCATTTGACGACAATTGTTGATGTAAAAAGTCTAATGGGTGAATATCGTTATCAGCGATCGCAGAGAATTCAGCTACATTTTCAATTATCATTTACTTTCTGAAACCACTGCCCTCTGGGCGTCATTACCAGACGCACCTGTTCCTTGTTTGGTCTTTAGAGTAGGGGTATATATGTCTGTTGGTTAGGTTGGGGTTTTGTGAGTTATTGCTCTGTGTCATCGAGCCTTTATGCTGAATATTTGATTGCTGAACGCTGCACTTTCTTTAAAATATCAAATATATTGCAAACCACTTTCCTGCGCTTGACTCCATCCTTTGCACAGCGCCGTGGCAAACATACCAGTACATGAAAATTCAAACGCAAATCACATGATTGCATTTTCATATTGACTGAAATATTGCAGGCTATAGTGGAAAATGAAAATGCAATGTGGGATTGCAATAACATTTGAATTAAGTTCATTTTGTTCTCAACAAATTATACAATGCACAGTAAAGATTTTGATCTTTAATAAATTTGGTTCATCAATACCTGATTTCTTTAGTAGTGTACATTTATATTTGATTTACAAGATCCAGCAATTACAAGGCATTCAACTCAGGGGAGAAAATTCATCTTTCAGCATGGCAATAACTCGAAGCACACAGTCAAGACATTACTGGATTGGCTTTGGGTCAAATGTTTGAATGTCCTTGAGTGACCAAGGCAAAGCTTGGACTTGAAGCCAATCTGTGGTGAGAAGTGAAGTTCACAGTTCACTGACAGTCCCTTTCGAATCTGTCAGAGACAGAAGATCTGCAAGGAAGAAATAGAGAAGCTACCAAAACCCTGGTGTGCAAAGATAGAGGCATACCCAACAAGAGTCTAAGCTGGGATTGTGGCCAAAGGCACTTCTTTACTGAATGAATGGCCTTAGTTAAAATGATCAATTATGAGTTAGGTATGTAACACAACAAAATATGGAGAAATTGAAGGGGTCTGAATACTTTCCAATGGCACTGTATGTACCTAAGCTTTTAATGACTGAATGGAAAGCTGAGTTAAATCTCTCAAATCCTATTTGTCTTCTCGAATGTACACCTATAAAATTGGGCCAGTTTTTCAGATCCGGATAAAGCCTATTTTAGAACAAAAAGAAGACCAGCAAAACTGAGAATCTCCAATGAAAGTGCTTTTTATTCCAGGAGCAAGCTTATCTGGCTCCAGGAAACCAGCCCATTATATTATGACAACAAGAAATGCTGAGTTATGTTACCCTACAGATCTGTGTAAAATGCTAAGGATTATAAGTACTGTATCTGTAAGCAAACAATAACAATATATGCAAGTTATGCATTATGATTTCCTTTACCTCTGAATTTTGTTCAAAATGAATAATGGTTCAAATTTATTTGGGTTGGATGCCATTTTAGGCGTACCTTCTTAGCCAATGACACAGTAGTACGTCATGTTGAGTTTTTGGACTATTAACATTAGCCTCATGAAATCTAACTGAAAATACCTGGAGTGCTGAAAAACTAAAGTGCAAAAAAATGACTAGAAAGATATTGCTTTCAATTATAGTTATGTAGCTTTAATAGTATTTGTTTTTTGCAAAGTGAGTCCTTTTAGTTTCTTGTGAATTTTATTGTCTCTGGTACCACATAATACACATTGTTTTGTAAAATAAATGTGGTGCCTTGATCTTTAAAAAACCTGAGATCATATCACATTCTTTAACAAGGAATATTTAAAAAACTTTTTTTTTGAATTTCTGAAGGCTTCTGAAGGCTTCAAATTCTGTGAAGGCAGTTACAACAATACTCTTATATACAGCTATCAGCTTCTTAACCTATGATGAAGAAAATAAATATAGATAGGTAAAGCTCACTTTATAAGAGCATGGGGGGTTTTGTGTTCAATTCCCACAGGAGTCAATATGAAAAACTATATAAAACTGTATGTACCCACAATTGTAAAATGCTGAATACGTGTCTGCTGAATGACATAAATGCGTCAAGTACAAAGAAAAGTATTTGAGTATCTTAAGAATCTACATCAGTCACTTGTAAGCTAGTCACGCAGCAGGTTTCTACCAATGAATAATTATTTGTGGTACTTAGGTGACAAAGCTCTTTTGATTGTTCAAAAGGCTGACGTCCTGCAACCCCAGTAATGGCTTATAATGGCAGTGGCAATTGCTCTTATGCCAGCTCCTTAAGTGAGGGTGTAACAGACTAGAAGAAACTTGTTATGTCATTTAGGTTGATTAAAATAAAAGATTGTACCTTATTTATATTAATATTGAGATGAACTAAGACTAAATTCCAGATCAGAATAATGTACATAAATAACCTTTAAATTTAGGTCTACAATACGTTTAGCTTCTTTTAGAAATAAAATACACAATCAAGTCTTCATTTTAGGCTACTGCTACTTCTAAGTAGACTGCTGGAATGGTTAGAATCCAGATTCATGCAACACCTTTTTACTGAGATGACTGAGAATTATGTTAAAGTATATCTTATGCATGGGTAATAAAAATTGAATTTGGGTCTTACTTTCCTTCCATACCCTTAACTATATAGCCCAAGCCCACATAATCAACATATTAGAGGGTGTTTAGTAAATCCATGACTATGCAGATTCATGCACATTACTCATGTTGGGTCTCAATAACTGTTTTGTGTTTATATCTCCTTTACGTTTTAAGGGTTATTCTTGAAGTCTTCATTTTTAATGTTGATGTCCTTGTGGAAAGTTGGTCATTTGGATGTGGTCCATTTGAAGTCCAGGATTATAGTAAGCTGACCCGTCATATTTCAAGTCCAAAGGCTCATTGTTGTCCAGGCGTAAAACTATGAGTAAGAAACAGAGATGTGAACCATTTCAAGCACAATATATTATCACTGGTAATTTCCATTCACCATTCCAGTCTTATCAGACAACAAAGAACAAGGATTTTGCCTTTACACAGACAGCACAATTCTGATCAGTCTAATGTTGGCAATCTAATCAAAATTAGACTGCCAATGTAAATGTAGCCTAAGGGAAAGGCCTACCTGGATCTGATGGAAATTCCTCAACAAGCTTTCTGTGTGTGAAATCCCGTCGACCCCTCTTTCTCAGAATAATGTAGGCCACCATTGCCACAAAGCACACTGCTAACCCTGTGCCAAGAATGGCACCCCATGCAGCTGAATTCTTGTTCTTCATGGCACCGGATTCAAAGGCTTGGAAAATAAACACACTATGTTATCACTTTAATTAATATTATGGCTTTCATTTATTTTTATCAAGATATACCTGGAAAGAGGCGGGGAAAACAAATGCAACATTACAATGTTTTCTAAGATAATTAAAATATCAATTAATATTTAAAAGATGTCTTTCAAAATAAATGGGGCAAAGGATACATGTATTTTTACTACCATGATTACTGTAATTACCTTTTGCTAAAATAACATATAAATTGAAATTGAGTTAATATTTTTCATCTTTTGAGTCTGACTGAAGGATATACACGTTAAAATGTGTTAAAATATTTATTTCATTATGTATGTCACTTGTGAGAGACTGAGCTTGATATGTATAATGTTTGATTATCGTGATATTTTCCATGATGCTTTTCCTAAATCCCTGATGGAATTATGTTTTACCCAACCCATGTAAAGGAAAAATTATTATGTCTGAAATGCAGTTACAGACTATGTTCTTTCTGCTAATGTATAGTTTCATTTGCCATTAAATGACAAGAAAACCATAAAACAACATTCCACAGAGAGAGTACACTTTTTTCCAGGGCAAATAGCTAGCTCAAGGGCAAAAAGATATGTATATTTTTGCCATCATTTCCTATCTCCAAGACTCTGATAATTTTGAATGTTCAACAAAATGCTCTCACATGCTTGGGCAACCCATGAACAGAAAATGATCTAGGTCCAGATAGAATCAGCTTTTTTGTGACTTATGATGAACTCTAAACCTAAGATGCATGGTGTACAAAGCTCTAAAGCAACATGCAAATTAGGTAAATGAACTGGTTAAAGAAACATGTCTAACCAATCACTGACTGTATTGTATAATATGCCCTATTGCAATGACAACATTGTTTATGACATTCATTTCAGAGTACTGCAGTCAACTATTGTTTGTAAGTAAAAGTTACTACATATTGAAATTCATGACAGTAGATGATAAATCATGTGTGTTGGAAACTGATGAATTACAATAAGAACTACTCGTACATTATTCATAACCTGTCTAATGGAGAAAATCTACTTTTAATCAATGTCACCCAACTACCCACTCAAACACTTTTATGGTATAATAGAAACTGGAGAAGAGTACTCTCATGCCCTTTACGGCAGCAATGGTCTAGCCCTGACCTTAGCTAATGAACCCGTCTTTTCTGTAGCCAGACTAACACAGAAGTCCATTGTCCCCTGAAAAAGGTGTTTGTAATGGAAGCCTCCACACCAACTGTGGGCACGTAGATAATGTTTGAAACTCAAGACCACACAGCCGGTCAAACAAGGGGAGTTTGTGCAAAGACAAATTTGAAAAAAAATGATTTGTCCAATGTAGGTCAGAGACCGCAAGAAAAGCCCTGTGCCATCGGGCTTTGGATATTGTGTTACCTAGAAACCAGGTCCCTCAAGTGGGAAAATGAAATATTCAGTTGTCCCTTTTTAACGTTTGATTGCACAGTCCCTATCTAGTTGGCTCATTTATGAATCTCTCAAACCACTTGAAACAATATCACAATAGATAAATGAAGTGAAAACAACCAAATTGAAACAGATTGCAGTGTTCTGTCAGTATCTCCCTAAAAGTTGTTACAGGCTCCATTGCCCAAGCAGGTCCTGCAGGTTACGAGTGCTTACAGCAGTACCCTTCACACAAAGAATTTACCAGATACCTAAACACTTGAAAACTCACCTCTGTCAGAGATGTTTGCTGAAGCAGAACCAGATTCCATCCCTGTCGACATCGTATGGTCATCTGTTGTGCTGGGGTCTGTGGAATTTGTCAATTTGGGACTTATTTCAGTTGTTGTCTTAGGGGTGTCTGAGGGGAACTCTGTCACTGTGGTTGTAACATTAGGGTGATCCACTGTATCATTGAAAACTCCCTTCTCCCCATCAGGATCAGGACTGGCCTCTGTGCTATTGACGCCTGGCACTGTGCTGGTCTCGTTGAATTCAGTTTCATTGAAAGTGGTATTTAAGCCATTTGGGTTTTCTGTGATTTGATGGGTTGCGTTTGGTGTGATTGTTGTGTTTTGTAATCCACTGAACTCTCTGGTTTCATTACCAGCATGGCTTGAATTTAAAGCAACGCTCACTGGCGGTTCTGGTTCCACAGTGGTTACTTGAGATTCAAGATTCTCTAGTGATTCTGGGTCCTCTGCTGTAGCGTCCGGCCACGTGGATGGCATTTTGTTGAAATAATCAGATTTGATCATGGAGGCTTCTGCAATACCTTCCTGATTCACATTACCATTGCCACTGGCCAGAGCTTGTCCTATCTCTTTGAGTTTAAGAAACAAATGTGGATCAATTGCAGGTCCTGGAGTGTCTGTTGTTGTCTGAAGCCAAGCTGAATGGAAACCCTGCAGTTGCAATAGCAGGACAACAATGATGATTGTGTACAGGTTCATTTTGTGTATCACCTGCCTGTTCAAAACAGAGAATTCATGTTAGATTGAATGAGTCAAGGTTAGTTCTCCACAAATGTTTTATGAATTCTGCAATTTTGGCAAAAAAAGCTTTAGGCCTGCAGCCCCAGTTTGATTGTAACTACAAAATAGCTACCAATATAATGGAAATCCTTGAGTAAATGAAAGATGCAAAGTATTTTGACAGTATCCTTCCACACATTGATTAAGTGATTAGGTTGTGTATGACAGTAAGAAATATTAACACAGTCAAACTAAGTTTTTACATGATTCGGCCACCAGAATACAAAAAAGAAATCTATTCAATACACACAATCTGGATTCTGTGATCTTAATGTTATAGCATCTGAATCAGAAAGATCCTGTGCAAAACCAGTTAAATCGATATAGAGAGCAAAAAATAAGGTTTTAGAATCTGGATCATTATGTTCCCCTCAAAAATGCAAAAATAAGTAAAATGAACCCATGGTTCCTAAATGGCCATGATAGAGAGCTTGCATGGCCATGCAAGCTCTCTATTAGTGATTTTGGTAATTTGACTATCTTTATCTTTTAATAAAATATTAATCTATCTACACCAACCCGAGAGATCTTGAGACTGCAAACTGTATAATTGGATTTTGGGAACAAGAGACTAAATGAATACCCATGCAATTATCATTCAGGGTAAAACTATGAGGAGTAGTTTAGTTGACACAACCCTTGAGGTACAGAAATATTGTCTGTTGGTATTCAAAATATGCTTTCAGCAGCCTTGACAAAGCAAACTGGATTGTCCACCTTGCATTTTCGTTTCAGAGATTCTCTTAAAGCCAAGGGATTGAATGGCTTTTGATAGCATGATAATAATAGTATAGTATATTAATAATTGTATTTTGGACTACTTTACATTATCTTGGAATGTCAGCATAGTCTAATTTGTAATGGTTCAATCTGCCATCCATTTGGTAAATGTTATCTTAACTCCATTGCTCAAACAACCTTTATGTTAGATATGTGTGCTCATCCCACTTTTTAAATAGATTGTTCAAAATAAAGTTCAGTTAACACAGTTTGTGCTTTCCCCAAAAATGTAATTGATCAAATAAGATGACATTTATTCTGATGCTGGAATCGAAAACGAGACTACTTGCTACTACAATTTAAAACCACGGACAACCCAAAATAAACACACATATATATATATATATATTTAAATGTGGTACAGCACTGATTAATATCCAGTTATATCTGAAGTGTCACATATGTAAGAAGCATTCGTACTTAATACTCTGCCATGTAGAACCAATTGAGAAACAGCGCTACATTACTAAAATCCTAATCGTCACATACCTTTATCAGGTGCTCAATCAGGTGGTTACAGGTAACAGGTGTTCAGAAGGTAGTGAAACTTCTCACTGACGCAGCCAGCGTATGAGCCAAAGTGAACAATAGGCTGGAGAAGAGGGAGGGCAGTGCAGCCTATTCAGATTGAAACAACCCGGAACCTGTTCAACCTGATTTTACACTTACCAGTTACCATAATACACCCTCAAATCCAGCCAATCCTTCATCTAAATGAAAACAAATCACAGGTAATTAGATGACTAACATATATTATAATGATACTTTGAAAGATGGCTATGTGTTGGTTTGAAAAAATCTGGGTGTTCCTGAAACGATCATTTGTTTCAGGTCAGATCGGCTGCCAACGAAGTCAGTGCAGCACCTAAATACCCACTGAGGGCGGAGCATCTGTCCCCATGTCCTCTGGGCATTCTTGCCCTGTGATAGTGGAATGGTTACTGTTATCATGGCAACAAAGAGGCATAACAGCTCATCTTTCACCCCGCCTCTGTGGTTTATATCTGGCATGAACTGATGTGGCAACCAACCCATGTCACAACCTGGTATTGTTAATGTTGTTCTGTTAAAAAATAAGGCAGTGTCTTCATGTTAACTGAGCAACAACAACCTAACTGAACAACAACCCGTTCTTATGATCATTGCAACTCCACGAGGAGAGCTCTTGCATGGAGCTCCAGACCGAGTAAGATTGACAGTCCTTTTGTGTTTTCCATTTTTGCGAATAATTGCACCAACTGTTGTCAGCTCATCAAGCTGCTTGGCGATGGTCTTGTAGCCCATTCCAGCCCTGTGTAGGTCTACAATCTAAAATCCTTGGACAGCTGTTTGGTCTTGGCCCTGGTGGAGACTTTGGAATCTGATTGATTGATTGCTTTTGTGGGCAGGTGTCTTTTATACAGGTAACAAGCTGAGATTAAGAGCAGTCCCTTTAAGAGTTTGCTCCTAATCTCTGCTTGTTACCTGTATAAAAGACACCTGGGTGCCAGAATTCTTTCTGATTGAGAGGGGATCAAATACTTATTTCCCTAATTAAAATGCAAATAAATTCATAACATTTTAGATTTTTTTGTTGTTATTCTGTCTGTCACTGTTTAAATAAACCTACCATTAAAATTATAGACTGATAATTTCTTTGTCAATGGGCAAACATACATAATCAACAGGGGATAAAATACTTTTTTCCCTCACTGTACATACAAATGCTGGTTTAGCCTTAGATGCTTGTGTGACATTCACGGATATCGTCCGGTTTGAACAAATGACGGTGTAAAATGGTTGTCTTTCACCAATCCCATGATGGGGGTTTTACTAAGCTTCAAAACAGCAAGGACCAACATCCTCGAACAGTTTTTACGTACTTATACGACAAACACTTCTATGGAGTTTCTGGGGGTGCCATAAGTCTGTGATTAGTGTTATACAGGTTTTAACATCTGCGGTGATCACGGTTGTAAACACAGCGGAAGTGTATGTCTCCATACAGATTGTCATAACCAGGCTCGGAAAACAAAGCAGTGCCCAGATTGTAAGCGGATATGTTATTCTTTTGTTATCGTCATTATAAAGACCTGAAGTTCTACAAATGTGCAGGTTGTTGGGTTACCAGGTGTGACCAGAAGAAATACTGTGTTGATTGTGGTCATCAATCCACTGTTTCTATGACCAACTATAAACCACGCAAGTGCAAGGCTAACATGTGTCTCAATTGTAACGTGGATCTGACTGTTGAATTGAATCATCAATGTTTCACAAGACCACCTAAACCCGTGGACCCCAGTGAGCAGTACATATTTCATGATTTTGAGACAATTGCCAATCCCGTGAAAGGCATACACCCTACTAATTTTGTGTGTGCAGTAAGCTTTGATAAAGAGACATGGTGTTCATCCTGAGATGGTTGTGTCGCTGCTTTTTTTCAAAAGTTTAGACAACTGAAATATACTGACTACATATTTGTAGCACCCAACTCAAAATATATTGATGGTTACTGCTTGATGCAGTACCTTGCTAACAATGGTATTGGTGTGATATTTATTTCTAGCGGTAATAGCAAGCTCATGATTTTTAAGGACAGCGCATTCAATCAGAGATGCTTTGATAGTCATTGCATCCTACCGATGAAGCTGGCAGCTTTGCCACATGCTTAAATCTTTGCATTGGCTTCTGGTCAGTTACATAATTTAAAGTGGTGCTTTTAGTTTATAACTCTCTAAATGGTTTAAGACCTGAATACATTGCTGATATGTTTGAAGAATAAAAACCGAGCAGGGCTCTTAGATCCATGATCTCAGGTCAGCTAGTAGAGCCCAGAGTCCAAACTAAAGTTGGGGAAACTGCATTTCGCAGATATGCTGTACACAACTAGAATAAACTACCAGAAGATCTTAGACGTTCACCAAACTTAATCCAGGCTAAAAACACTTCTCTTTTCACGTGCCTATGACTTAGCTCTTAAACTTAACCACACCTTAACCACACTGTGAGCCTTATAGCTTCCTATGTTTTTCTAACAGCACTGTTGAGTCTTACAGCATTTATAGCTTCCAATGTTTTTATATTCTATTTATATTTTATTATTCTATGTTTTTTTATTATGCTGTATTTTATATTTCTCTTCTTGATTTATTTTGTTATTAAATGTACAGGTGCTGGTCACATAATTAGAATGTCATCAAAAAGTTGATTTATTTCAGTAATTCCATTCAAAAAGTGAAACTTGCATAATGTATACAGTCATTCCACACAGACTGATATATTTCAAGTGTTCATTACTTTTAATTTTGATGATTATAACTGACAACTAATGAAAACCCCAAAATCAGTATCTCAGAAAATTTTAATATTGTGAAAAGGTTCAATATTGAAGCCACCTGGTGTCACACTCTAATCAGCGAATTCACTCAAAACACCTGCAAAAGCCTTTAAATTGTCTCTCAGTCTAGTTCTGTAGGCTACACAATCATGGGGAAGACTGCTGACTTGACAGCTGTCCAAAAGACAACCATTGACACCTTGCACAAAGGGGGGCAAGACACAAAAGGTCATTACTAAAGAGGCCGGCTGTTCACAGAGCTCTGTGTCCAAGCACATTAATAGAGACGAAGGGAAGGAAAAGAAGTGGTAGAAAAAAGTGTAAAAGCAATAGGGATAACCGCACCCTGGAGAGGATTGTGAAACAAAACCCATTAAAAAATGTGGGGGAGATTCACAAAGATTGGACTGCAGCTGTAGTCAGTGCTCCAAGAACCACCACGCACAGACGTATGCAAAACATGGGTTTCAGCTGTCACATTCCTTGTGTCAAGCCACTCGTGAACAAGACACAGCGTCAGAAGCGTCTCGCCTGGGTTAAAGACAAAAAGGACTGGACTGCTGCTGAGTGGTCCAAAGTTTTATTCTCTGATGAAAGTACATTTTGCATTTCCTTTGGAAATCAAGGTCCCAGAGTCTGGAGGAAGAGAGAGGTACAGAATACATGTTGCTTGAAGTCCAGTGTAACATTTCCACAGTTAGTGATGGTTTGGGGAGCCATGTCATCTGTTGGTGTTGGTCCACTGTGTTTTCTGTGGTCAATGGTCAACGTAGCCGTCTACCAGGAAGTTTTAGAGCACTTCATGCTTCCAGCTGCTGACAAACTTTATGGAGATGCAAATTTCATTTTCCAACAGGACTTGGCACCTGCACACAGTGCCAAAGCTACCAGTACCTGGTTTAAGGACCATAGTAGCCCTGTTCTTAATTGGCCAGCAAACTCGCCTGACCTTAACCCTATGGGGTATTGTGAAGAGGAAGATGCAATACGCCAGACCCAACAATGCAGAAGAGCTGAAGGCCACTATCAGAGCAACCTGGGCTCTCATAACACCTGAGCAGTGCCACAGACGGATCGACTCCATGCCACGCTGCATTGCTGCAGTAATTCAGGCAAAAGGGGCCCCAACTAAGTATTGAGTGCTGTACATGCTCATACATTTCATGTTCATACTTTTCAGTTGGCCAACATTTCTAAAAATCTTTTTTTTGTATTGGTCTTATATAATATTCAAATTTTCTGAGATACTGATTTTGGGGTTTTCATTAGTTGTCAGTTATGATCATCAAAATTATAAGGAATGAACAATTGAAATATATCAGTCTGTGTGGAATGACTGTATACATTATGCAAGTTTTACTTTTTGAATGTAATTACTGAAATAAATCAACTTTTTGATGATATTCTAATTATATGACCAGCACCTGTATATACAGGTTCACCCTAGTAACGCATTCCATTATTGTTAAAAATTCATCTGTTTACCCTTTTTCATAACCGTTGGTAAATGCCCCTCTCAATTTTGAGTCTCATAGTATCTCCAACTTGGAACTTGGAACTTTGATTAACACTTGTCATCATTGTTGTGCCATACAGATTCATGAGAACTTGTCAAACATTTTCATCCCAAACTTCAACAGGCTTCATCTTAATAGACTGATGGTAACCATCGTGTTTTGGCAGCTGTGAGATACCGACACAATTGTGATTTTATTGTTTTATTAAATCTCTCAATGCTTGTTTTGATGTAATTTCCTTTAGCAAAATGATTTACGTTGTACTTCTTCATCACCAATTCTGAATGTGAATTCAGTCCGTTTGGACCTTTTTGGGGGTTCTTCCTTTTAATGTATTTAAATCCACGCTTTACCTCGATAGTACTTTTATTTCTCAGCACACGTACCCAGGCATTTTACTTAACACATCTAGACATTTTAATATACATTTTGCGTTATTGTTTTCTGCACTATCAGCACTCATGATGATCAAATCCAGTTGAAATTGTGAATTTATACACCATAGGCAGCTGATGTGGTCATTGTATTTAAACCACACAGACCCCAGGTTTTGGTCATTCAGACTAGCCTGAGTAAACCTACGTGTACATTACAAAACATGGTGGATTCTACAGTGATCAAAATTGAGTTTGAAACACTGGTGAAGTTTAACCGCTGCACAGTAAGTCAGCAAGAGAATACATTTGGGTGGTGATGACACGATGAAGTTGTAGGAGACCATCCGGTATGAAAACGCAAGAATGAAACAAAAACAAAAGCCATTCGGAGGACACTCAAATGGTTGATTCAGAACATATTTTAGTATGAAGGCACTCCTACACCATATCTCTGGTGAATGTATAAAAACAGAGTTGGATTTATTTACAGTTCCCTTCATACAAACATCTATTTAGAAAAATTAATACATTGAGATACCAACCCTATCAGCAATATCAGACGCATCCCCTCTGGAGTTCTTTATTGCAGGAAATAGACTACGTTGACATAAACAATAATTTGCTTTACCTACGTGTATAAGTCACAAACCTAACAGAACTAATATTAATGCCGAAGCACGTGTCCCGTGCCTCCAAACATGTGTCAACTACCCTAAAGCCACCCTATTTTGACAAGTAGATGTCTCCTTGGTGGATCTTTTTATTAGCCAGAGTAGCAACATATACTGCTTCAGAGATGTTATTGAGATTATTCAGAATTATAGATGCGATACATTAAAGACACAATTTTCAGCTGGTTTGTTTTTCAAAGATGCCTCAGGTCACATGGATGTTATGGACCCTGCAGGTGAGAACGATGGACTCAAAAACAGGGCTGCTTATTCAGCGGATAGTACGACATTTAAAATGGTCGGCACAGTTAGTTGTGATATCGTCTATCAAGATAAACTTATTTTAAACCGGCGTTGACATAAAGGTTAGTGTCATGTTGCTGGAAGGACTCAGGCGCAGGGGCAGAGTGAAGGTGAAACGACATTATTTTATTAAATGAAAGAGAAACCAAAATGATAGCAGCTTACCAACTGGTTTTTGTGGCCTACAGCAGACAAACCAAAATGAACCACAACACTGTGGGTAACCATACAATATAAATAGGTTCCCCAATTGGAGGCAATAGCGAACACCTGCCTCCAATTGGGGAGACCAAAGCACACTCTCCTGGCCATGTCCTGACTATGGCCCTAGCCAGCGCGAAGATGGCTAGGGGCATAGCCAGGACGTGACAGTTAGGATGGTACGCGGTAAAGACAAGTTCTACATTATGGGGGGCAGGGGATGTGACCCCATAATGTGACTTTTTGTCAAGAAAGTTGAAACTTGGACATGCTCAAGTGCTACTCTCAACCAATACCAAGTACCCAATTGAAAGTGTGTATTTAGTTTCCCAGCGGGGGTTATGTTTCCAACTAGGAAAACCCATATTTACAGGTTTTGTGTTGTCATTGGTTTGGTGGACAATTACAGTTTTACAGGAACTTACAGAAAAAATCGATTCAATTTCAAACATTATAATTTTGAGTTTATGGCTATGTATGTAGACGGGCAGCAATTTCCTAGCAAACCATTACAACCAGATTACACAACAGGGTCAGCAGTGTGTGAATTTTACCAACTGGCATTAGCTTCAGGAAAACACCTAAAGGACCAAGCCTTGGCTATTGACAGGTCTGACTTCTTACATAGCTATGCCCTTTATGAATTCAACTGTGCGCCGGATGAGGAATGCGGTCAGCACCTATCCTTGATCAAGTCATGGAATGTACAACTTTAAATTAGGTTCAGACAACCACTGCCCCACACATTTAATTTTGTTGTTTATAAAATTTTGGACTCCATTATCAAAGTGACAAACCAAAGACAAGTCATGGTTGACTACTATCAGGAAAACGGCGTGGAAATGAATACACAAAATGCAAAATGCCTCACATCTCCTTTAAAATGTAACACTGCATTCAGTGTTGTTTTTATGCAAGAATTTCATTTTTCCTTTTATGTGTAATGTTTTGGAGATGTGTCTTTTTTATAATGGGCTATATGTTATCAGTTTAGGGATATTAGGGTATTATTCAGAGAATAGTGTGTATTCAGTTGGGAAATACTGCAGGAGCATACACCCAATATTGTAGAACAACATTGTGATGCAGGATGATGTGCAGAAATTACGTAGATAGTCTAGTGTAAAGCGTTGAAGACATACCGGTTCTAAATCTCCATTTGATGGATGCTATCGGGTAGCAACTCAGTTTAGGCTGGACTCTCTGCCTCCCACATTGTCAGGCCATGATTTATGACATGCTTTTATGTTTTATTTATTCCAAAATCATGTCTAATGTTGTTTAAAATTTCTCTGTGTATTTCTTGATCCCCTTCTCTGTTCTTGTCCTTGTGTTCCTCCTATTTCTCCTCTCTCTTTCATTCTCTTCCTCACTGACACCATGTTCTCAAAAAAGAGGAGAGCTTATCTGAGGTCTGTTTGTAGTGTTAAGGCTCTGATTAGTTGGTGTTCAATTTATGTTTTTATGTGTGTGTGTGGGCTTTGCCAATTTCAGGTATGATTTTGCATTTTGAATAGAAGTGTTTCCCAATGATTGCAAGAGATTCCATTAATGAACAGAGAGTCTAATTTAATACACTGTGTGTAGTGTTTTTTTTTATTTAGTGCAAAGCAGAAAATGTGTTTGTACTTTTGGGGCCTTTGGTTACAAAAGGTTAAGGCCTTTGCTTACAAAAGTCAAGGTTTTGATGCTTTCGTGTAAGTATTCGCTTTCAGTGTGCAAGCAATCAGCAACAACTGTAATAAGTAGAATATTCAACAAATTAATTTAGACCCACAAATTCCATGAGCCACTGAAAAGGTCCCTTTCTGGTCAGATTTTCATGATGGTTCCATATGATTACCAAATGTCTTGGTTCCTATTATTCATACAATCGTATATAAATTCAAATTAAAGTACACTAAAGCGTTGACTAAAGAGAGAGCTAGAATGTCAGCTGTACAATCATTCTCCAGTTTCTTCTAGATAGCAATTGTTTGTCCCTTAGCTTTGTTTCTTTGTCTGTTTGACAAAATGCTTCTCAACAATGCTGATATAATCCATGAGATCAAAGGAATTGAAAAGCCAAAACAAAGATGTTATGAGTAGACCGTTAACAAAGGCAAACTTTTGTAAGTTTACTGAAACAAACTGGCATAAACACTACATTACATAGCTTAAAAAATGAAAAATGTTGTGCAAACCACAATTGTTCCCGTGTGATGAAGAGGCAATTTCTGTAGTAATTTTGAGGTGTTAGATTCTGTCCACTTTTGATCCATCAACAGAATCTTTATACAAACAAGTCAGGGCAGAATCGTAAATGAGCATGTGTCCAAAATGTTAATCTTCCATAGTTCTTAAATTTCCCTCTCCAATGATTACAATGTTAACATAGTCTTTTATGCCAGGACATGTAATAGGCGTCAATGGTCATAGCCAATCATTACACAGGCTATTATAAAAATAGTTTATCCTAAAAAATACCCCTGTATGGCGCATTCCAACCTATGACCCAAGGGTTTATTCAGAGAGTCCTATGACAGTTACATACACAGTTCCTAGTAGGTGCTTTGGGACCCATCAGTAATGAGGCATCACATTTCCTACCTCGTGTCCTTCATACAGAGATAGTTAGTACTCTCATACATTGTGTCAAGCTTAATTCAACTACTTTTCATACTCAATATCTCTCAAAGGGGATTATATTTTGAATTTGTTTTTATTCAGTCTCAAATCATATGTCTATGTTGGCTATTCAAGTAGCAAAACATGTTTATTTGTGTTTGCCTTCCATCTTCAGGTGCATAAGGCTGGACCCCTCATCACTGGTAGGTTAAATGATAACAACCAGAGATCAGCTATGCAGAACTTAAAATTATGTAAGTCTCCCTAAGCCTTCCTAAGTCTCCCAAATACTATATTACTATGAAATGGAATATTATCAAAACACCATGTAATAATACGATTGCTCACTTTCAGCTAAATTCCCTTGAGAACTTGGATGGTATTGATCCAAATTAATATTTAATCAAATTAATTATATCTTCTTATAGTCCAGAAAAAACATTTCCAAATGCTCAAAATACTCAAATGCTAAGGTGCAGTTGGTGAAAAGTGATCTACTGTATTGTACTACGCCATGATCTTCACAGTTATTTTACAGGTAAGTATGATTAAAAACACACCTGCAAACAATTGCTGCCTTGCTCAAGGACAGAACAGCAGATTTTTTTAATTGCCGGCTTAGAGCAATATGGTGGAGAGATGAGAGAAAAAGTGAGTATTATGCAATAACTGTAAGAGAGATAGGTAAAGATAAAAGTGATATGCATTAATGGGTAGAGACCGCACTGAGAGAAAAAGAGCGAGAGGGAGAGAGGGAAAAGAGAATAGAGATAGTTCTCTATGTTACTATATTTGAGATTATATGCCTGCCTGCTTGCTTTCCTTGTCCTAGGGTTTCAAAGTATAAATAGAGGTGGAGAGTTAGAGAGCCATAGAAAGGGTTAAGGGGAAGCGAGGAAGGTGAAAGATAACGGAGAGGTAGGGAGATCATGAAAAGGTTATGTCTTTGGGGCGTTTCCTTACGCATCAACACTGTAAAGGCAAGGTTGTAAGAAAAATGTCAACAAGGCCTTTGTGACATATATGTTTCCCCATTGGCTTTATTAAAAGAAACATTCACTTCATCACAAGCATTTATTCCCAATGTATCTCATGTATTAACCACATGACATTCATTGTTTCCTCTTAACTGCAATGCATTGAAAAAAAAACGTATGGGACATTTTGCCATATAGTATAATATATTGAGGAATTTGTTGACAATTGGTAAAAAAGTCCAATCGAATGAAATCTGTAAAAAAATCAACCACATGAAATTGAAGTTATCTTATTGAAAGCAATGTATGGATTGTGACATATGGACAAAACAAGCTATTGAGAGAAAAAATAACCACAATACAGTAATCTTTTCCCATTGATGGCAATGCCAATTGAATGCAGTGTATTAACAGATGCAACAATCAGTCGGAGTAAGACGTTCTATACTGTGTCTGCCACCAGATGTCAGTACTAACCAATGTTCACTACTAACAAATGAGAAATATCCTAAAGCTGAATGTAAAATACAATTTTAAACACACTTTTGCATTCCATTTCCTGTTCACATTTCAAAGTAAAACAAATTACTTTTCAGTTAGATTTATGTCTTTGAAAGCGTTAATGCATTACTCATCACCCATGTAAGAGTACGTTTTCCCTGGTTTATATTTTAGCATAGCTGTCTAGAAATAAAATGCGTACAAGCTCTATTAATGTCGGTCATGCACACATGGTTTATTCAGTTGAGTGACTCGTCCTTGAGAAAGCACACTATTTAATTTTACAATATATCATATTTCAGCCTTAATTGAACAATGTATTGTCGCTGTTGCCATTTCACTAATTTAGTATATGCATGTACATAAAACTTCTGTGGGTAATTATAAAACAGTATTAGTTAATAATTCAGATCTACAAGTCCCCAGTCGGTTACTAGTTATATCAAAATGAACATTTTATAAAACATCTTAAGATTATTGTACATAAAATGTAAAATAGCTGATTTGTAGTTGATTTTTTTAAATTAATTTATTGCGTATTTGAGTCTTCCCGGGAGTCATATGTCAAATGACAGCATGTGGTGATCTATTCGCAGTAAAAACTGTCATATTCCTAAGGGCATTGAACATGTTGAGAACAGCCCACTGTGCAGCAACAACATGTGGAATGGAACCTCCTTAGTGATTACATCACCACTTAGCCATTATTTGAAATCAGACCATTGGAATAAAGAGACATCTGTTAGGAATGGCAAAGTAAAATAAAGGAATGAAATTGCTTTGAAAGGTGGGAAAAAATAAAACAAAGGAAACTTGATGTAATTTGAAAAGTATTTACTTAGAAGAGTATTGTAAATCATTTTGTTGTGAAATTGGGTCATTAGAACTAGTGATGTATCTTTTCTGCTTCTAACCTCATGATCAAAGGTTTGGAGTTTGGGTTTTTGGCAAGTACAGCATGTTTTGAAACGTCAATGTCATTTAGCAGTACACTGTTTTACACTTGCAGATTTAACAGAACAGGGGTGTGAACTAATGTTCATGTGTCACTGCCAGAGACATGTTAACTTCTGTTATCTATCAATGTAGTGTCTTTAGGTGTAACCCAGTCAGGTAACACATTCATGCTATGACTGGCAATGTTTCTTTGTTCTTCGTCACTGCACTGTATCCTTCAAATGGGTCCTTGTTTTCCATCATAATGAGACAGTAGATCCAAGAGATTCTGAAACTGCTGTTTCAACAATAATATGGAAAGAGTTTTATAATAAGCATTGTGGGCAAATTGGACTATGAAAATGTATTTTTCCTGTGATGTTTGGAGAATGAATACGCATAACCAGAATGGAAAGTCATGGCAATATCTCACTAGTTTTCACTAAGATTGTTTTAGGAATATGTCATGGCACTGGTGCTTATAATGTCATCAGGAATGTGTATGGGAACTCCCAAATTGAGCTTATAGATGGCCTTGGATTGTCAGTCTGAAGATGAAATACAACCAGTGTTTTTTTAAACACCATATTCATATTGAAGTAAAGATGCTAATAACATTACAATAGCAGTCTGTTGGACTTGTATCAGCAGTAACAGTTTCTTTTCTGTGAAGTGACTTTTCTTTACATATTTCATATGCAGTCCATTAAGGGCATTAACATTAGAATATCTGTGATCTGTCATGTCGCATTTTGAAATGATTATAGTCAACATTACAGTATCTCAAATAGGATTCCATCTGGAGCATAATTCATTCAGAAAATACCCTACCTATTTTCTTGATTACCTTATGCCCCAGCAGAGCTTTCTGTGCTCATAAAGATACCATGGCCAGCATCAAGGCACAATAGGGCCAGAAGTTGAGGAGAAATGTCTGTTCCTGTGGCAGGCACTTTGGCAGACAGCACAGTTTAGCAACACTGCAGCCATGCAATAACAGCCCAATCCAACAATTACCGCACCAACTATGCCGCCAACTACCACACAAAATGCATACTGCATATGGAAAGCATGTGTACTCTCTGCTCAACAAGCTAAAATAAGCAGGCCACGTGGCTATGATTCAAAAGAAACAGAACAACTCTATTGTGTGTCTGAAGGGCAGTTTTAAAGGACACGGTTTGATCTGCAATTATAGGTATAGTATTTTAATTGGAATAGTATTCTTCATGGCTTCCACAGGAATACTGTCCTAACAGAATGTACAAGGTCTTTCCTTATTTGTTTCTCCATGAATTACAAACAGATAGATACAGTTCGCATTCTCGAAAGGCTTTTGTGTTCCTCAGGTGATTTTCTATTCAGAGGACAGGCTAGGCTATTTTCAAAGAGAGATTCACTAGTGAATAAACAGAGATCAAGTCAAAGTTCACCAAACACAATAGATAGGCTAACCAAAATTAGGAAACCATTTTCACCATATGTAAGCGAGGCACCTTTTACGATACACCAGCAATATTCTCAAATGATTAACATTACTGCATGTGTCATACCCTACAAAATAACAAACATAAACAGGTCAACATAACCACGGCCTTCCACACGTCATCACCGACAAACCAAACTGATCAAGTTTTTTGCATTTAACATCTAGCCAGATCTGTTGTACAGTTTTCAGATATGATACTGAACAACGTTTGAGCTTCCTGTTTGTAATGCATAGTGACTAGTGGCGGGTCGTTCTTTTTTTTAATGAATTTTTTGGTGAATTGTGATTCATGATTCATGTCAGTAGGATCTTCGGATATACTAATTTCATCGGAAGGACCGATGAATGAAATGAACGGTGATCCATGGCTCTTTAGTGTCTTTAAATTTCGTTCACCGGAAGGAACGATGTACGAAATTAGTTGTTCTTTTTTAATTTTTTTATTATTGTAACACATAATATTATGTTGTGGAAGCGCACATTATATATTTCAAGAACATATTTAGTGCACATATGTAAATATATGTTGAGTAATCCTTTATATATATATGTGATGGTGAGGTGACAGCTCCGTCATCTCCCGCTTTTCCCAATGTCCATGAACTCACCCCGGTCTCCTTCATTTGTATTGTTTCCAATTGTCACTCACACCAGGTCCCAATTAAGTCATCAGTATGTGTTTAAATGTTTGTCCTCTGCTCCCCTCATTTGTTGGTCATTGTTCCATGTCACTGTGGCATTGATATCAGTGGTGAGCGTCCAGTTACATTTATCTGTTTTGCTTTGTTTCAGTTCATTTAAAGTGCTCTGTGTTTCTTTGTTGATACAAAGATTAGCATTGACTGCCACCCTCTGTCTGCGCCTGGTTCGTCCTCTCCACCACTACACCAAAACCTTGACAATATGTGAATACACGTTTTGCATGGGTTTTCCGAGTGGGGACAGAATGCCAGTGCTAAACTGGCAATGGACGAGCTGCAGGCAGCAAACTGCCCAGCCGAATGGTGCCTTTATTGTAGCAGGGGATTTCAAGCCTTCATATTTGGAAACATTTTTGCCCAAATTCCATCAAAATGTCTTCTGCCCCACCAGAGGAGACAATACACTAGACCATGTGTACACAAACATTCCCCTCCCCCACCTGGGTCAGTCTGACCACTTCTCATTGTTCCTACTCCCCAAGTATTTAACCCTCATTAACACTAGAACCGCTAAATGCCTTGTTAGTAATTAAAATAACAAGGCTATTTAGAAACCAATACAGTCCTTCTTCCATAACTATTTTACATTGTTCTGTAGTCGAAATTCTAAACTGACAAACAGAAAACGATTTAGATGTACCTGTTTTTTTACCCTATTTTCCTACTTAATCTGCCAACAGCCCACACGTTGGTACCCAAGTGGTACCTAGGCGCTAATCGCCCCTCGCTGAATGCATGAAGTCAATGGAT
This sequence comes from Esox niger, assembly GCA_016801105.1. NCBI lineage: Eukaryota > Metazoa > Chordata > Actinopteri > Esociformes > Esocidae > Esox > Esox niger. The sequence continues at coordinate 42,927 of JACXGJ010003397.1, forward strand.
TAATGCGCGATACTCCCAGGTGAATGAAAACTGAATTTGTCTTTTATTGAAGTGTAATACAAACGATATAGGCTACTTATCACATGGGTTACCATGGAGATTCAGCGTATTGTGTAGGCTAATTCATCAAATGTAAATAGAAAATGTAAATCTACATTATTTTAGGAGGGAAAGAGAAACTAAATTGCACACCCATCCTATGTCTCTCTGAAATTTCTCATTTTATTTTACTGAAGATTAATATTCTTCAAATGTAAAATAGGATATCTCCTCTTTTTCTACTAACACTTCTCGTTTTTTAAAAATAAAATATTCATGTCACATATAGAAAAATCGTATAAGCCAATAATCTACGAGACTAGAGCTATGCATTACCATTGAAATCAACTCAATAGCCCCACTTCATCCCACAGGAGAAACCTGCAAAGACACGTGGTTCACAGCCTACTCATTTCGGACCTTGTCTTTTTTTTTTATGCTAGGTTATTTGCTAACTTATTGATGTCACCTATAGAAATATATTATATGCCAGTAATCTATGAGACTGGAGCAATGGCATTGAAATAATTTCAGACCTTGTCCTTTTCTATGTATTCTTTTTTATTCTTTTTTTACTATGAAGAGACCTCCAATACAAACACATTGTTGTATTTTACAAATTAATGAACCATTTTTAAAACAGACAAATTCAGTAACTCATCATTCTTTAGACTTCTATATAGTTTGATGACGACCTAGCAGATAAACTGATGCTCTGCTCTGGATGGTGATGCGGCAGAGGAGAATGTCCATGCTAATAGGGACGATTTGTGTGCTAATGACACCAAACTGCATTCATCAGGAATTTGTATGGGAACTCCCTGGTGGTTATAGGGGGTAAAAAAAGGCCTGGTGGTTGTAGTGTTAAATGGGTAGATCTATCAGTGATGTTAGTCACAGAAGGGTCAGACTCACTACTACAACACCAGATACAGCACACCGACTGAAGCTTTTTCACCACTTAAGACACCCTTGACTCCCACACCAACATTGAAACATATGCTTCCTCCATTCTGGAGTACATCAATGCCTATAGCAATAATGTCACTACCTATAAACTAATCAAGACCATGACTTTCGACCTGTCGCACTCACCCCCACGATCATGAAGTGCTTCGAAAGACTCATTCTGACCCACCTCAGGTCTGGCCTTCCCCCATCACTGGATCCCTGCCAGTTTGCCTACCAATCGAATAGGTCTAGAGAGGACACCATTTCCACAGCTTTACACTTTGCCCTGACCCACCTGGACAAAACCAACACTTTGGTGAGTGTGCTGTTCATAGACTTTAGCTCAGCATTCAAAATGGTCATCCCCTCTAGGCTGGTCAACAAATGACCCATCTCTATTACATGACCCATCTCTATGTAACTGGTCATTGGACTTAGACAACTCCACCTCCACCCTAATACAGGACACTTGTGTTCTACAAGGCTGCATTCTGAGCCCCCTCCTTTACTCCCTCTTTACCCATGACGGTGTTCCTGTACACAGCTCCAAAATCATCGTCAAGTTTCGCAGACGACACCACGGTGGTAGACCTGATCAGTTACAATGATAACCAGTCCCTCAATGCAAAGAAAACCAAGGAACTTGTTGTGAATTACAGGAAATCTAAAGGCTGCAGTCAAGCCCCAGTTCTCATCAATGTCACTGCGTGTGTCCAGCTTCATATTCCTGGCTTTCCACATCTTTCCTGGTCCCTCAACAGCACATGTACTTCTTAGATGGGCCTTCAGCCTCTTTGTCTTCCAAGATCCTTGTGAACTTCTGCCGCTACACAATCGAGAGCATTTTGACTAACTGTGCCACAGTGTGGTTTGTTGGTTGCTCCATAGCCGACCAGAAGGCCCTGCAATTGGTGTTTAAAACCATCCAGCACATCATGAGTACCTAGATCCCGGCCATCGTGGACCTCCAGCGCAAGCGGTGTCTACGTAGATTGCACAGCATCACCAGGGACCCTTCACATCTATGCCACAAACTGTTTGCCCTCCTCCTATAAAGGCGGTACATGTCTCTCAGTTCTTGTACGAGTAACCAGCTCAGAAACAGTTTATTTCCATCTACTGTAAAGCTACTGAATTCTGACTTACCATCATTAAATATACACACCCACTGCACAACTGGTCATGTCTGATAAGATTTCTTTCAGTTCACCTGTCATTGCTGCTATTCCTGTATTCCATTTGCACATGTCAACTTGTACCTTAACTTGCACCTTAATCTTGGCCTCATTGCACATTTAGAAATGCCACTCTACTTGCAAGTGTTACATACATGTCTACCCCAGGAACGTCATTGCTGCTATCCTTGCATTTCAGCTGCACATGCTACCCTTCTTTCAGTTTGCCTCGATTGCAATTTGGAACTGTTCATAATTCCCTCCATCCTAAGGCCCCGGTTCCAGTTGAAGAAAAACAGCCCCAAAGCATGATGCTGCCACCACCATGCTTCACTGTGAGTATGGTGTTCTTTGAGAGATGTGCTGTGTTGTTTTTGCACCAAAATTAGCTTTTGAAAAATTGGCCAAAAAGTAAAAAATGTGTTTCATCCGGCCATAACACAGTTTGAGATGCAACTAAGAAAATGTCAGGAAAATCCTACTAGAAAACCTGAACTTTATTTGTAATTAATAAGTCACTTTAAAAGATGACAGGTGTGTAATGACTTCTATTTAACATGAATTTGAATGTGATTGGTTATTTCTGAACACATCCCCAGTAATAAGAGCACACATACACAACCAGGTTATTGTGATGTTTTTATTTTTCATTTTTCCCCCTCAAAGATTTTATTTTGTTTTTCAATTGAATTGGGCAAAATTTGAAAACACTGTGTTTTTTGTAACATTTTGTTGACGAAAATATTATGTCAAGGAATATTAGTATCTAGGTACCCTTGTCAATTGATGTTATTATCTTGTATCCCATCTCCCGTACTTGAAATGAAACTCTGCAATGTGATGTTGCCAACAGGATATTGCAGATTAGTGTTATGTACAGAGTTATAAAAAGGCCTCCTAGTGCCTGCGTGACATCTAAGCCTCCTTTTTCATTGTTTTCTTTACAGCATACTAGGACTCATGGTGTACAGTGATGCTACATCTTATAAAATATTCAGAAAATATAAACAATTATATATTTACTGGCAACCTCTATAACCATTCTTTTTGAAATGTTGTGAAAAAGACTTTCCTAATATGGATTAATATTTGGTTGGGATTATGTCTGGTCTTATTAAGCAATAAATCACAAGTGTTTTTTTATTGATAAATGTATTTTTTAAACAACCATGTAATGTATTTAAGTATTCATACCCTGTATTCATTTGTAGGAGCACTTTTGGCAACAACCACAGCTTTTAGTTGTTTTGTGTATACCTTTACCACATTTGCACACCTGGATTTGGGCAATATCTCACATTCTTCCATTTAGATCCTATGCAGATCTGTCAGATTGGATAGGGAACTTTAGTGAATTGGGATTTTAAAGACCCCCCAGATGTTCAATGGAATTCTAGTCCAGACTTTGGTGGGGACATTCAAATACTTGTTTTTCGCTAGATGTCCTTTGGGTTTTATCAGACCAGGAAAAAATATCCACTTGCTCTCTGAGTCCTACACGTGGCATTTAATATCATATTCTCAGGTGTAGTTTCCATCTAGCCATTCTACTATTAAGTCCTGATTCACAGAGTGCTGCAGAGATGTTTGGCCTTCTGTGCAAAATGTGGATATTCAGCATGAGTGCAAAATTATTGGAGAACATCATTCTTACATGTTCTCCAATAATTACAAAATTGACAGTATTTTATGTCAATACACATAGGAGGCAGTGAGTGATCATAGCCAACCATTACACAGTCTATTATCCTCCAATAAGAAAGGTTTATCCTACATGGTATGCTTGTATGGTATGTTTCAAACGTCCCTATGGTCCATGGGTCTATCAATGGAATCTATGACAGTCATATGGATAGTTCCTAGCAGGAGGTGTGTACAGGGTGTGTGGGTCTTATAAATAATGACCACCACATGTTATCTTTTGTCCGTTTTATTCAGCATTAGTCAGCACTTATTCATTGTGATAAGTGTCTAACGCCCCAAATCTATCACCTAGGAAAGAGATTATCTCTTCTGTTGCAGGAATGTTTGGTAACTGCTGTTCTTCCAATTCATTTCCTGTTAGATTCATTTCCTTATATACATCATCAATATACATCATGACTGCCTTATATACATCATCAACCAATGTCTGGCCCTTCCAGATGTCAGTGACTGAAGCATTTAACCAGCAGTGATGAGTGCAAGAACAGTGATAAAAGGCAAAGCTGAATGATTGACTACATCCAATGTTTTGTGTCACAATAATCCAATTGCCAAATAAAAGTTATTTGCACAATGTCTTCCTATGCTGATGTGACAGACATGATTTATTCCTTTACAAGAGGACATGCATTTTAAGCAGGGGTGGGTAGAGTACTGAAAATCTTACTTGTCCTAAAATGTACTCAAGTAAAAGTTGAAGTACCACATTAAAAAAACTACTTACAGATGAGTGAAAGATTACCTGGTCAATAAGGTACTTAAGTACTAGTTACATATTTTGTTCAAGATATTAACGCCATAGTATCAACAAGTACAAACGCAAACCAAATGTTTAATGCTTGAATAGGTTATTTGTTTTCCAGTGTCAGCCTACAGTAATGCAGAATAGAAAACAAAATTATTTGCAAAAATTATTAATCTATTATTAATCTGTGTTGCAAATGAGATTCTTGCAAATTAAGACCATTATACATGTTACTGGTAAAAAATTATTTGTATGTTGTGTAGTAATGCTGAATACATCTTATCAGATAAATATTTGTTATTAGTGAGTCAGGTCTTGGGTGGAATGACTGACTGCATTGCAACTAAGCCTCCTGATAAGCAGGAGGCTTAGTTGCAATGTTAAGCCACGTGGGGAGGTTGGCCAGATCATTATTCCGGCATCTTTGAGTCCCTTCCTTGCTAGCCAAGCAGTGGATTACTTGGATGCATGTGATGGAGCATTGTCCTGCATAAAGATCATGGACTTCATGAATGCTGAGGACTCCTTCCTGTACCACTGTTGAAGAAAGTATCTTCCAGAAACTGGCAGTAGCTTTGGGAGTGGATTTGCAGTCCATCTTCAACCCAAAAAGGTCCAACTACCTCATCCTTAATGATAGCAGCCCATACCAATACCCCTCCTCCATCTGACTGAAGCTTGACAGAAGTGGTGCTGTGTATCCATTAGTGATACAGCCACGGGCCCATTCATCTGGTCCATCAAGAGTCACTCTCATTTAATCTGTCCATAACACCAATCTTGCCATAAAAATGCCCATTCCATACAGTACATTTGAAATCTTATTCAGTGGTTGTCATGTCTCAGCCTTCTTGACCTTGGCCATCTCTGAGCACTTGACACCTTGCACTTCTGGACACTCTAGGTAAGTTGCAGTTCTGGAATATGAGTGCACTGGAGAATAATGGGTTCTGGTGGCTTCACATTTAGTTCTTCTCAAGTCTTTTGCAGTTAATTTGCGATTTTTCTTCATGCTTTTTTCACCCTAGTTGACTATTCGCAATAAAACCTTTGATTTTCCGGTGGTTGCATTTGTCTGAAAAGGATTTTACAAATGTTTACTTTTCAGTGTCAGTTAAATGTATTTGTAGGTACAGTATAAGTATGTTTGTATCCATCTAGAGTTGTGTATGTTCACTTGGATTTCAATAAAATATCTAGTGAGAACAGGTGCACTACTGAGGCCTTTTGGTGAAAGAACAAATTGTTCTTGTTATGAATCTGTCCCCTTGTCAACTTTGTGATGAATGGGGAGAGATTTCTCTCAGCCTCAGCCAGGATGGAAAATGGGCTTCTGCTAAGGAGATCATATTCTGCTCCTCTAGCTACTTCTACACATCAGTTTGGTTTGTAAAAAAAATAGAGATGGAATCCTTGTTTTTCAGGTTGCACTTTCCATTCTGAAATGTGTTGGCTCCCTGTATGCTGTGTCTAGTGTCTGTATAAACAGCAGTCAGCGTCTGATAATTCACTCTAACTCTCTGGCCACATTGCGTAGTTGGTAGTGCTTAGCCAAAGCAAACACTCCTTTTTAAAGGGTCTGACAATTTGTCAGTGTAGTTTTTCCTCTAGTTACCTCAGAGAAAGAAATAATTTCCCCTAAACTTTGAAGGGCATGTTGGAGGCTGTAACTGAATGTTTGTCACAGGTTACTGCCATGGCATCCTGAGAGGGTCATAAAGCACAAATAGAGCATTAAAAAGAGCTCTAATGTTAGAGAACATTTAATACAAACATAATCTGTTATGACCTATTAATTAACATGTCAAGTGTAATATTTTGTGTTGAAAAAGGCTGATCGACATGAAAGTTATTAGTTGACATAGGCAGATTTGAATGCAGAATGAAGGCCTTTTTAAATTATTATTTAGGTCAATATAAGGTGCAGCGGTGTAAATTGTGCAGCGGTGAAGCCATTGTCTTGCAATTAGCTGCATTATTGTCAGACCAAGGTCAAAATCTGGCCTGCAGGTTGGGTTAGCCAAGTGGTTCCATGGAGGACAGTGCCCAAAGAGGGCTGCAACTGTCCAGCACCTTTCAGTTTTGGGGGTAGTATTCAAATATTGTTGCCTTGACATGGTCACATGTAGCTTGGGCACCCATCAGCTTAATTGAGGTAGGCCAGAAGGCACATAAGGCTGTCGGACTAAACCAGAACAAGAATAGCATGACATGTGCTTTGTATCTCAACACTGACTGACTGTAGTTGCTAAAATGAAGCAGGGCCTTAATCACACATTGGACCGGTAAACATGGAAATAGTCTATAAATAAATATAGAAATGTCTCATGCTGTATCAGGTTATCGGATCCTTTATTTAGGATATTGTACTCTTTGGCCAGAATCCTCATTATGTCACATTATCATTTTCATAATCTAATGATGAAAAATGTATATAGAGCCATGTTATATTTTGCTGCCAGCTATATGCAAACCAATATATGTTTATGATTAGAGCTCTCCTGAAAAATTGCTATGTTTAAGTCTTACTAGTCTCCCTTATGAGGTTGGGAGGTTTTTGGGGTAAAGCAGCGGTTCTCTATCTCTCGGCATTGTCAATGTAGTTTTCAGAGAGAAAGCGGGGTAATCATTCCCTTGGTGTCCTTATAAGATAATGACAAATGTAATTGCTGTGTCCTGTCTCTTGCTGCAAGGAAATATTAGTGTAATTGTTTCAATGTTGCTTTGCTTTGAAAGAGGCTCTATATGAAAAAGAAATCTGTTCAGCTTGAAAGACAAAATGTTCTCACTATGTTGGTTTAATGACATTGAGTCATGTATCCCAAAGCTGAATTTTAAAACCTTTTTATCACTGCCCAGAGTCCTAGGTATTTTGCGGAATAAAGCCTGTGAAATGTATGGGGGTTTTCCAGATATAATGTGATTTCAAACAAAAGTCCCATGTGTATTTGAAAACATTTGTGATGGTACAGATGTTGGTGTCAACAATGATCATCTAATGATCTATCATGAGCAAAATGATGTTAAAGACTGGCTTGCATAATCATTTTTTATTTCTGCACAGTCTGTACCTTCCATAGTACATTACGTTTGGATGCATGCCTCTATGAGTTGGCTTATTCATAGGTAATTTTTTGGGGGAGGGGTTGTGCATGCTATTCCAAACCTCTTGGACATTGGTCTGTTTGTGATCCTTGCCCTAAATTTTCAGATATTGAACTAATACTTTTTCATAATAACAGTAAAGTAATTCCTGATTGTTTGCTGTTAATGGCATTTCCATTTGATAATGATTTTGGAGATGTACACATGGCTGTATACTGCATCCATTATTAACACAGTGTTTTGTTTAGGGTGGGAAAAGTATGGTAGGACATAAAACCCTGCATTATTGAAACACAGCACAGATGTGACATCCAGTCAGTCGCTGGCTACTAATTATAAATAATGTGTGTGTTATTTGCTAATTATATCTTGGCTTTTTTCACATGTTGTTCTGGTTTTACAGTAATTCCTATATGGGCAGTCCTGGCACCCAACAAAGCTGCAGATAAGAATCAGGAGAAGCAGGATCTGCTGTTTCTGAATGCATCCAGATACCAGCAGAATGGTGGGTGACAACAGGATATATTCCTGACAAGCCTGCTAAACGACAGAAATACAGATGGCATGTTGAACATTAAGCAATTATGCCTGTAATGTGCAGGTCTACACTGAAAAGCTAGTTAATGCCCTAGTCTTTCTGAAATCCTTTGAGAAAGACCAGGGCATGCTCTAGAACAAATCCAAATTCCATTAATAATGTTTGAATTGGCATTTTGTTTCCAGTCAGTCTAGTCATGCAGAATAGAAACAAAATAAATTGCAAAAATAAATAATACTGTATTTCTATTATTTACCTGGGTGGCAAATGAGATTCTTGCAAATTAAGACCATCATACATGTTACTGTTTAAAAATAATATGTGTATTAAGCAAAACGTTTCCATTATTAATTTTAATCTAATTTTTTGTTTGTTTTAAGCTTTAATTTCAGAGTACATTAAGAAATTAAACTGAGTGAATTCCAATAAAAATTGGAAAAATGTAGGTGTTCGTAAGCTTTTGAACTGAAGTGTACATTTTTACAAACGTTTCAACTTCAGTGTTCTCCATAGCAAAATGCATTATAGCTTGTACAAACATCTCTGAGCCTAGCCCTCCATAAGGGCTAAATGTGAAGGGTTCTGACATTTTCTTTCCTTGTGGGTGGATGCTAAACTCTATTTTGGCTATAACATACTGCAGCTTCAAGCTTACCTCACCACATCCTTATTAGTTACCTCTATAAAATGTTAAAGACCATATGACAGAAGTTACAACATAACCTCTCAGGAGAAGTAGGTAATAAATCACAAACCCACAAACCTCAAATGAACTTGAACTGCACTGGGCTAGTTATTGTGTGGATGTTTTTCATTGTTATTTTTTGTGGAGCTTGATAAGTCATAGTTGTTTTGGGCTAGCAATATTTTCCATGGAATAAGTTTCTATTAGTTGAAGATATCTTTAGGAATCAACAACAATGAAATCCTTAGATGTCAGATAGGCTGTCACTGGAAATAAAGCTAGTAAAACTCAGCAGGACCTCTGATATTTTACATGGCCTTTACAAGACATGATATAAGGTTAGATAGGTGAATGCGCTCATTTAAACATAAAATGCAACTGGATTAACATAAACCATTACAATTATTTAAAAGAGGAAAAGGAGAACTTTATTTCAAGCCTAGTTGTGAGTTAATAAAGGAAGAATACTGTATATATTTTGTTAACTGCTGCCTACAGTCAGTTTTTGCTTGCATTTTTTGCCAACACACAAGTCAAAGATCAATAGAACAATGTGCTAGTTGCATTGTGACAATAGACACAGTTTGCCACAAGAAGGGTTTTGGAACTTATGAGTACACAATTTATGTAGTAGGCTAAGACATTCATTTTTTTACTGTTGTTGGAAAAACCAACAGTTGGAAAAGCAAATGCCTACCACCAAAAATAGAACCTAGAACCTAAAACAACTGACAATGAACAATAAGCAGTACTGTTTTTGAAAGTGGCTCATCTAGAAATACATTTTGTCATGGAAATCCTTTATCATGTACACCAATCAGCAATAAGATAATGACCACTTGCTTAGTATTGTGTATATCCCGCTTTTGCAGCCAGTACAGCCCTGACCCACCAAGGCATAGACTCCTTTACACCTCTGAAGGTGTGCTGTGGTATCTGGCACCAAGACATTAGCAGCAGATACTTTAAGTCCTGTAAGATGCGAGGTGGGGCCCCCATGGACCGGACACATCCCACAGATGCTTGATTGGATTGAGATTAAGGGGAATTTGGAGGCCAAGTCAATACCTAGAACTCGTTGTTGTGTTCCTCAAACAATTCCTGAACCATTTTTCTTTGTGGCAGTGTGCATTATCCTCCTGAAAGAGGCCAATGCCAGTATGGAATACTATTGATACTAAATGGTGCACATGGTCTGCAACAATGCTCAGGTAGGTGGTCTGTGTCAAAGTAACATCCTCTTTAATGGCAGGCACAAAGTCTGCCTCCGCCGACTTGCCTTCTTCCCATAATGCATCCTGGTGCCATGTTTTCTCCAGGTATCCACGTGATGTAAAAGAAAATGTGATTCATCAGACCAGCCAACCTTCTTCCATTGCTCCATGGTCCAGTTCTGATGCTCACATGTGCCCGTTGTAGGCGCTTTTGGCAGTGGACAGGGGTCAGCATGTGCATCCTGACTGGTCTGCAGCTATGCAGCCCCATACACAACTAACTGCGATGCACTGTGTGTTCTGACACATTTCTATCAGTACCAGCATGAACTTTTTCAGTAATTTGAGGTACAGTAGCTTGTCTGTTGGATGGGATTACACAGGCCAGCCTTCGCTCCCCACGTGCATCATAGGATTAATGATGAATCCTTTCTGAAAGCAAAGAATGTACTGCACCACAGTTCTGTCTGCAAAATGTATTGAAAATATTTCAGGATTTAATTATTTCATGCAATCTTTTCTGAACCTCTGCAAAGGAACACTTCCACTGCTTCATATTTAAAGTGTATCACTGAAACAATATGCAGAATTCCCACTTGAACAGGTGTGGACAGAGACAGCATGATCCTGCCCAAAAAGGAGCTAATTTATTACAGGAAAATGAAATGTCCATAGTCACTGGGGAAGTTGAATGGAAAATGGAAGCCAGGTGACTCTGGTAGCATTTGGCGAGAAAATCTGTGACACAGCATGCCGAGCTGTAAATGTAATAAGATGCAGGTTTTTATACAGTGCCAGTTCTCTTCTATAAATCTATCCATTTTACAGATCGTGGGCAAGACTGCAATCAAAGCCCTTTGAAAAACAACTTATGGGAGCTTTCATGAAGCCTGGTGTGAGAAAGTATGTCTGTTTAGGTGTATTTCAATTCTAAAGGACACAACACAGAGTACTATGGCTTTGCAAATGTATGTAACTTTCTGTAGATCCTTGGAAACAGCACAAAGGAATATGGTTGAACATTAACTCCACACATCCCCCTTACATTCCAAAGTTTGGGACTAGGAATAGGGAGGTTGTGATATACATTGC
>JACXGJ010003398.1:0-54170 GCA_016801105.1 Esox niger
GGGGGTGGGGGGGGTGGATACGTTTGGACTGCGTTCTTCTAACAGGCCGGGGAAAATGCCCAGCAAGCACAAACATCAGAGAGTGAATTAAGTGTGTGGGTTGATGCGTGTAAGAAAGAGTGTGTTGAAATAGGTCATTATAGAACAGGCTAATGTACGTGTCCTTTGCTAAAGGTGGGTGGATAATGCAAAACAGAAGCAAAAATAAAAGTTAAGAAGATGACTTTTGGAATGTAGTACTGAGACACAGAGTTGGACAAGAGAAATATTACATTAGGAGTTTATATACGGATTAACAGAAGAGTCCTACATTCTTCGTTCATGTGGCATAATGAATGAAGTCATATGAATAAGGACAGGAAATGGTCCTTGATATGTCAGGGAGCTGGAGGGATTGGCTGATTAATGGAAGAAGGAGGGACCATTGAAGAGCTTTGGAGATGGAGGCAGAGGAAGAGAGATGGAAGAGGAAGGGTACCAACTAAGTGCAGTCATTTATTACGTAAATTGGCCCAAACAGCAAAGGCTTAATTAAAGCCTGTAAGAAACCAGGATGATTTAGATCTTTCTCTGTGTTTCTCTGTGTTTCTGTGTCCCTTAAGGCAACCTTACCCATTCCATTTTTAATGATGGTTTCTAATTAAAAACAAACTCAAAATAAGAGAAGGTCGAAGGAACAGGGAAGTACTCTCAAGGCAAGTGTCGAACCTTGTATCTCGTTGAAACGGCTGATAATCTGATGCCGCACTGAGCGGTTGGTTTGTTGTCTGAAGTTTGAGTTCCACGTGTTCTTCCATGACCCTGTACCGACTCCTGACTAATTACTGGCTGATTAGTGTTTTAATATGGAGGTTTAATATCTCTCCAGCTGCCTCCCTCCTCCCCCACCGGTTTGTGACGGTGCGTCGTGGCAGCCCTGCAGCCAGAAGCGGTCAAATCCGTCCCGGCGACCGCTTGGAGGCAGTGGATGGCCGTTCTGTGATGACTCTTCCCCACCGAGAACTAGCCCAGCTCCTCCGCAGAGCTGGAAACACTCTACGCCTTACCATTGTCCCACGTCCGAGCACCTGTGAGCATGGAGAATTCGACACGCCCACACATTCATTACCTAAAGAATCACAGCCCACTGGTTCATTTTCAGAGTGAGCTGAGACAAAACGCATCGACGCGCATCAATATGCATCAACTTACCTGGTGTAGCAAGGGTAAGATCAAATCAATCCTCTGTGCTTGTACAAATCCACACTGACCAGATGTCTTTCTTTCCCAGACTCCTCCAGCCTATCAGAAACCACAGATTATGACGCCAACAACAGAAGCCGTAAAGGTCACAGGTCACGACCCAAGGTGAGGGCGTCTGCCGTCGTGTATGTCTGTGCATGTCAACATAACGGTCAGTCATCCGTTAATGGGGAGTGTCCAACCATCCGTGAAACACTGCCATTTCTCCGTGCTTGTTTCACAGCATGACTCCAGATATTACAGTGTGGATCTGGAACGCGGCCCAACGGGATTTGGGTTCAGCCTGCGAGGGGGCAGTGAGTACAACATGGGTCTGTATGTCCTGGGGCTGATGGAGGGGGGCCCTGCCCAACGCAGCCAAAAAGTACAGGTCAGTGTGTTGTCTACCTCCAACACATCTACACCTCCTCTAGGTCAGGCACACACCCGCCAAACACACAGTCCAAAGCATTGCCTTGATTAAGAGACACTGTTTTCCCACCTGTGCTGACTGTGCTGTCGCTGCGTACTGCAGGTTAGTGACCAGTTGGTGGAGATCAATGGGGAAAGCACAGCTGGAATGAGCCACAGTCAGGCTGTGCAGCAGATCCGCAGGGCTGGCATCCATATACACCTGGTTTTGAAGAAGGGCAATGGATATGTCCCTGACTATGGTAAAACACAAGAAGGAAGGGTCTAGAAACATGTTGAAACCCCGGGGACACGCCTCCTACAACGCAAACTGTCACTACACCTCCTACAACATACTGTAAACGGTCACAACTCCTACAGGATAGTATCACTTCACACCTCCTACAACACCATGTCACTTTACTCCTCCCACAACACAATGTCACTTCACTCCTCCTGCGGAACACAGTGTCACTCCATTTCATTTGGTGTATGAAAACAGAGGAAGGTGGGGTGTCATATGTAGTGTCTGAGAATCAACACTTTCCACTAAACTTTACCACTAGAGAATCCAAACTGTCAAACGATTGTTATTTTTCCCTCTTAGGCATATTCTGTCTTCTTTTGGTGTCTATTGTCCTTCCCTTCTACTAGAATTCTAATATTTCTCCTTGTCTTTTTCTCTTCTTCTTTCTCTTATCGTGTGATTTATTCTTCGCTATCACTCAACCTTACCTCATCTTTACCTTTGCTCTCTCTTCATTTCTTGTATTTTCCCCCTTTCTTCATTTTACTCCTCTACATCTTTCCGTACAATCTTTCTACTTTCTCTCTCAGTGGAGCTGTCCAGTCTGTCTCTATGTATGACCAACTCCAAGCTAGGCGAGCCCTGCTTCTATGTAATTGGGCGAACAGAGAATACGCGGTTGGTAATTGTTCCTGTTAGTCTTCATTTATTTGTCTCTCTACATTCCACTCCTCCAAAACTCTGTGCTGTTTCTCTTGTCTATATTGTGTTCTAAACCCTTGTTAAAAGTTGTTAAAAACGTCTGTCCACACCCTCATTGTGAGACCATCGTCATCCACTTGTTGAAATCTTATGTTGTATTGTTTCATTACAGAGTTATCTCTATAGCTTAGACCTTCATTTTAGCAAGTTTATTTAAATAGCACAATTCATACATAGAAGCAATTTAATGTGCATTACAAAGAAAGAGAAAAAATATAAGAATACACTAGCATAAAAACGTTATATATAGTTATAGTTATAAATCAACACTTTCAAAATCGAAAAAATTTATTTATTAAGATTGTAATTAACTACTTTTGGAAATGAGCCCAGTAAATGAAAATAATGTTACTGTGTCCAAATGCATTTTTTTAAAGTTTACACTGGTTCTACTTTACCCCCAAAATATAAAACAGCAAGACTGGTTATTTGCACCAACACTGGGTGTTCTCTCTACACCAGTGTTTAAACTTAAGCAACACCCGTCACACTGGAAAATCAACACTGGCCAATTTCACATTTCAACGAGATCTCTCTGTTCCCTACTTCATTTGTCAGGCCGTGAGTTCAGAGTCGCCTCCCCCTCCCTCCCACAGCAGCACTCCGAGGAGCAGAGTGTGGCTGCAGTAGACCTGCCCCACCTGGAGGGTTGCAGCCACAGGTCCAAGCTGAAGATGAGGAGGAGCTCTTCAAAGGTGAGAGCGCGGAAGAAGAAAGACAGCTGGTCGGGGAGGAGGAGCAGTAGCTCTGACGGAGAGACAGACGTGAGAAATAACCCAGAATCAGACTCTGGTTCTGGGAAGGAGGGGAAGGGCAGTGAGACGGGAGGCCGCGGACTGAGGGAGGGGACTGGGGTGAAGCAGAAGAGCAATAACAGCAGCAATCAAGGAGGCAGTGCACCCAGACATGCCCTGAGGAACCACGACAACCATGAGATACACACGGACGCAGAGAGGAAAAGCAGGAGTCAGAGGAGAAATGCAAGGACAGATGGAGAGAGGAATACCCGGAGTGAGATGAGGTTCAGGAAGAGGCAGAACCACCAGAAAATGGAGAAGGTTGAGAAGGCAGACAAAGCAGAGGAGGATGAAGAGGAGCAAGATGCTGACAGACCCCTTCCTTACCAAAGGCTGCCCAGGCCCAAGAAAGACTGGGAAGAAGAGAACATGGAGGAAGAGAAGGCAAGGAACAGCAGAGAATGGAAAACTGAAAAAGAGAGGGAGCTGGAGGGTGGGAGACTTAGGGATGAAAAGCAGAAGAAGGTTGATGTGGGTTGGAGGGAGACCGAGTGGAAGAGGGGGCGTGTCAATGATGAGATGAGGGGAGAGGATCACGGACAGAGTGGCCGGAAGGAGAGAGTGATGTCGCAGTCCCTGAACAACCTGCTCTCCTTGGAGTCTCCCGTAACTCCACTAGAGAGAAATCCCTTCTCCTTCCTCACCCCAACCTCTGAGCCTGATGAGTCAGAGTCCGAAACCAGCCTCTCGGATGGCAGTGTGTTTGCTGCCAGCGTCTGTGGCCTCTCTCTTGCCCACACAGAAGGGTCCGTTCTGGGGGCCCCGGGCCTGTTGCTTCCAGGCCCCTGGCTCACACCCAGCCCAGAGAACATCGCAGAGGTCACGCAGGAGAACAGGTTTACAGGAGAGCAGAGAGGAAGAGGCAGAGTTAGGAGGACAGGGGTCATGGAAGAATCAGGAATATAAATAGGAAATAAAAAGTACAGTGTTTGAGGAACCCATAATCATGTCATCAGGATGTGGGATAGTATCAAACCATACTCTGGAATATAGTAGGGTTGTTTTGTTTTTAACTACCCACAACAACACTCACTGTTTTATATTCATATGTTCTAGTATTTTATAGTGTCCTTATTTGTGCCTTTTGACGGCTGGTTTCTGGCTGATTTTAATCAATTGCTGATTGTGTTTATTTGTACATATTTTAAGATGTTCCAGTGGAACCCAATCTCTGTCTTTTCTCCGCTTATTTTCTTTTTACAGTAATGTCTCTGTAATCTCGCAGGAGTTGCAGTAGAGTTGTGTGTAGTTTTTGGGGACAGTTGAAGATGGTCTCCTCCAGCCCTAGCTATAATGATGCTGTGGTCTCAGACTAGAATAGCTCCTGTCACTGTGATAGACGCCACTGGACTTGACATCTGGAGAGTAACATAATCTGCAGATTGGAAAACAGTGTAGATTAGGGTCATTTCTAAAAGTATTATGCCACAGTCCCAGGCCATAGGGGCCCAGTCCACCTGAGATATGGTGTGAAGGGGAGGGTTCCTGCTTTACAATCCATAATGTTTAATGTTTTGATTGTGATGACTTTGACAGACAGTTTGTGCTGTGTGTGAACATTCTATATACTGCTGAATGAATATTTGTATTATATAAATATCTAATGGGGCCCCGATTTGTATTGTTGGTACCTTGGAATATAATAATACATATCAAAGATATACTCAAAACATTTCAATAAAAATGTTATAGACGTGTTATTTCATGTTAATGAAATATATGTTGTATTATTGAATAAGTAGTTATCTGGCTCTTTACACTCCTTTGTACATTGTTCTATGGAAAATATTTTACCTAAGTAGAGAAGATAGCATGTACATACAGTATATTTGCGTCACAATATGTTTAGCGGAAGTATGGACAAAGACACAGTCTATTCTAGTAAGTGCTGTGCTCGCTTAAGTGCCACTTACTGTTGCCTTGGTAACCAAACCCATACGGAACTATTAAAGTGACTCGTGCTGTGAATCTCTCATTTGAATAATGAATGAATAGTGTGTGTCGTTATAGCCCCCTGTCAAGTCTAAAATGATCAGTATCTATGTATGTTTAAGTATGTTTTCTGTCTATTAAGCATCAGTTAAAACAACCACTGATCCTGAAGAACAACATATTTAATCAATTTTTTATTGATATAGCAAACAATTAGCTGATATTTTGAGCCATTTAGGTGGTATGGGCCCATTCAATATTTTTTTATGTAGATTTCTTTTTGAAATGCTCAGGTTTTGAGACTATAATATATAAACATATTTTAAGATGAAGCTCTGAAAACTAAATACAGGGTCAATAATAATGCTTTAAACTGATTATCTTATTCATGTTATTTGAGAATGTTTCTGTTAACAGAATTGCTTCTATGCAGGAACACCCAAAAAAATATTGCAAGAGAAGAATTAGAGGATGTCCAGTATAACCTAGATGTTGTCTAACTTTATTTTATATACAGTTTTTATATTCTCATTCCTAAAGGGACAAAAAAATGGTGTAACATTAAAGATGACATAGCATGTTTCTAGTACTGTTAACCACCATATTAGTCCATTCTCACAGATAAGCATGTGACTACCCGACCAAACCAAACTTGTCTGTTCTAGCTCCGTTTTTTAAGTGAGACTGTTATTGTTACTGTTGTAACTTATGTTTTTGAATGCTTATTTTTTCAATTTTCCTAAAGAAGATAATATTCAATAGACTGTTAACGAATGTATAATAAACTGAAAATAAACTATTTATATTAATTGACATAATTGTCTCTGCTATTTTAAAAATACTTTTAAGTGTTGAAAACGGACAATATTTTTGGCAAGCTGTTTCTTTTCTAAGCAGTAGATGGCAGCAACATGTTTTACAGTATTGAGGCTGAAGATGAAATGCAGCTGTTAAAAACGCAGCTTTGACATGGTGTGTTTGTGTGTGTTTACATCCATTTCATCCTTCATATCACTGCAGGGCAATGCTTTGGAGGAGTTGCTTTCAGGCAGTCCTGCAAGGATTTTCTTCTCCTTTACCGTGTACAGAGATTGACAAAGATCTTATCAACATCTCTTTAAAAAATATATATATATATGCCACAGAATGAGAGTGCTGTGAGAAACTAGAAATGGCAGAGAGTGGCAAACAACAGGGGAGAAAGAGAAAAGAGAATGTGAAGAATAGAAATAAATTTTTATAGAGGTGAAAACCTGACCAAAGTCTGTGGCTAATGAGATGTGTGTTTGTAGATTAATTGATTAGGGAACGAGATGCTGCCTGAATAGCTTCTGTGTAAGCATGTAGTGTGTATGAACATGTGTGCTCTTGATAGATATTATATCCTGGATCGATAGAGTATGAGAATCAGAGAGAGAAAGGATGATTATATCAAAGGGTTGGATGTGTGGCCCAGTCCCAAATCAACCCCTAAGCCCTGCACACTATGCGGCTGTGGAGATCGGCGGTTGAACGCTGTAAGCAATCTGCCCAATAGTTGTATTTTTCAGGCTTTGTGAAACTGCAGGTTTTTCACATTTTTTTTCTTACATTTTTTCCAATTGCACCCCATTTTCCCCATCCCATTTTAGTTTGGTGCAATTTGCAATCGTGACCTTTTCACAGCACTCCACGGTTTCTGACACGTGTTCTCTGACTGTAAATCCCACCATGCGGTCAAAAAACTTGCTCAACCAGGAAGTGTAAGCCTGCACATACTATGTGGAATTGGAGGAAAGTGCATTCTGCCGTAAACACGCACTATTGAGCTTGCGGGCTTCCAAATCGAACCAGGAGTCACTTGGGATGGATGAGAATAAACAGCCCTGTTTGAACCATCCACCCTGGATTGTGCCAACTCATTTGTAGCATCCTTTTTGACAGGGGTTCCCAAATTAGTTCCTTATTTTACATTTGATAAATTCCCTCCCCGCCAATAAAAACCACAGCAATTAAGTTTGTATTTTTCTTTATTTTATTGGGGGATGCAGTTCAACAGAGTATTTATCTGTCTTGCTAGCAACAGTTAACAAACAGCAACGTTCATTTGTGTTGGTAGAACAGCTATGGTTTGCATTATTGAAGCGGTATTTTCTAGAACTTTTGCATCGTATCATCAGAAAATGTTCATACATTTTCTTCAGTAATAGTGGAATTATAGTGTTTTGCAACATGTATTTACATGTACAATAAATATTTTTGGTGCACATCCTAAAATGTAGAATTTCTATTGGTCAAATTCTCCTCCACTGATGTCACTCGTTATATGTATTTACCCATAAAACTGCCCAGAAAGCTCAGGTGCCCAATTTCAGGGGTGTGCCCCTAGGTTGGGAATCCGGGCTCTTATCTAATACCAGGCTTTTTATTCTTAGTGCACAGCAAATCTGCCTCACCTGAAACACATGGACACACAAACACTCATATACTTTCTCTGCCTCATTCATTCACACATGGACACAGGTGCAGTTTCAGTACTAGCATTATGCAGAATTCCAAATGTCCCATCTGGCACAGGGAAAATAAAGCCAAATTACATGAAGGTTATCCTGTATTACAAAAAATATTGGGTCAAAGAAGCCCTCCAGTGAGTTATTTTCTGACATATTCTGATGCTTCATTTAAGTATTTAAGTAAATGAAGCATTATCTGAAGACAATGCACGGATGGAACAATGAGTGGAGGCAGTGTTACCAGTGGTGACATCACTGAAAACATAGGCTGATAATGACTAGGTCCTTGTCAGCGTAATGGTGTGCAATTAAAGTGGTTGATATTGCAGAACGCAGTGCACAGCCTGGCCCCAGAGCCAATTGAAGCTTAGACTTCCTACATGAATTTGTGTAGAACCCCAAAATGTAGGCCTGGGAGATGTATTAATGGTCATTATTTAGACCAGCCAAGTCCGGCTTTCGAGCCCTGTGCTGACAGCAGTGGTCTATCACCACCGTAAACCACGGGACTGACACACAACTTACTTGTGTTAGTTCATTGTTCTTGAACAATAAACTAATCATTTCTCTGGGCTTTGTTTATGGTCAATATGCCACTATGTTGCATCATGCATAATGACAGCCGGTAGTCATGGTATTCTGGATATATATCACATACACCCACTATGAACCATTTGGGTTGAATCTTGGACACTGATTGGCTGCACAGCCCTGGTACATATAGTTTAGTGTTCTCATTGCAACAGTGGCCAACATAATCTCATGGGTTTTGTGGTGCATTGTCCATTTATTACACAAATTCTGTACCAAGACACAGGATGTGTTGTGCCTAATAACACATCCTGTGTCTTTTGGTCATAGAATATTGGCCATATTGTTTGCATATTTGAGCCCAGAAGATACCACATTTGTACTTTTCTAAATATTGTTTTAACCCGTTTTTTGATAGCAGTGGGGCACTACCGGTCTTCGTGGTAACACGGCAGAACTGAATCCAGGCACTCCGCTTTGCATCGTGATTATGAACAGTCGTCATGGTGGAATTCCATCACCTTTTTGTGCTTAGATTATGCTTAATTACTTGACAACAGCTCAGAAATAAGGTGCATCTGGGTTTTGCAGTATATATATATATATATATATATATATATATATATACTTCAGCTAAGGGCCGTGTTAAGCCATTTGTTGCATCTAGCAAAAGAACACCTGGAATAGGTATTGGCAATATAGCCTAGCACGGACCATAATCATTACAAATAGGCTATAGCCTATTATTAAATTCACTAAGACACGTATTTATTCTAAATCTATACATTGCAGATATTACCGGAAAACGCATGAACTCTTCGATGACTACGTTACATTGTCTTGCCAATGTGTCAAAAGACTGTGGATCGTTCTGTCAACCTTGCGCGTCGCCACAGGAGCGCTCCTGAGCAACACGCGCACTCATTACATTACAGTTCACAGATTTACGAGGAAGGAGTCCATCACTTCGTAAATCTGTATCTTTGCCACCACTTGTGTGAAGTTACCGCGAATGAAGTTCAATATCGTTTGAGAAGTGTACTTTACTTTTATCATAGGGGATTTTAGAAGTGCGCATCGGACTATTTCACTGGCTTTCAAATGAAACGTCGGGACACAGGCAAGTGGAAACTCCTTATAACGATAAAGTATGTGTAACCTATTAAATACGTGTGGAGTATTAGAGGTGTATATAATTTTACATCAAACAATTTTCTGAAATAAAAGGACTATAGTTCGAGTAGGCAACGGTGCGGTTGCGTGACGTGGATTTAGAGCGATTTGATCTGTGAGGGACGCAGACAAAAACTGTAACCTAAAAGTCATCCTCATGCTCTTTGATGTGGTCTGAACAGGGCAGGTGTGGGGAGTTGGACCTCAACTGTGAAATGGATCAATCGTCCAGCGTTTTCACTTGGTCTTTTCCAAAGACAAACATGGGGTGAAGAGGAAGAGACTGCGGGGATAGTCTATGTGGGAGGGGACATGGAATATTCTCTATTATATAATCTTCGACAAAAACTGATTTTAAGTGGAAGACCATTACACCATTTTACCTGACCCCTTCCCCTTTCTCTTTTATTGGGGGCAACAGAAACGTTTTTGAGTTCATTAATATTTTAGGGAAGAATCAACTTGCTTTCAAACACAAAACTTGGCTGTTAAGATGATAAGAAATCTTGACTGAAGTTGACAAGGAGATTACCTGCGAGTATGACCAGTCACTAGTCATTAGTGTGTGTGCTGTTTTATTTCACTGATCTCTTATTGCATTGTAACCTCCTATGTTCATTTCTCCATAAGAGAGAGCAATGTTAAATTACCAAGATGGCTTATGTGCATTTATTGTTTCAGATTTCAACTATACCTCTCTGTCTCTATTTTCTCTGCCTTGATCCATCTCTCTTTTTTATTGTTTGATTTTGGTTGATCATTTTGAATGACACCTGAAGCCCCAAGCCCTGGATTTAAATCCTCTCGAAACCATTCAAGATGCAGAATTTAAAGACACTAAGTATTCCGTTAACCTCCCTTGGGGGCAACCCTTACTTTCTGTACAACATTGCACCGTTGTCTTGGTGTAGCTCTCTCTTGGGGACATAAAACCCTTGCAACCAACTCCATCCTCCTGTGAGATATTGTGATATGTAATCATTTGCGAATCTGTCGACACACTCAGTTGTGTCCTTTGACATCTTTCAATCTCTGAAAGGCTTTTTGCGTCAAGTGGAAAAGGATAAGAACAAGAGTTCCTCTTCCTCCAGCCCCCCTGTTTGTCCTCCCCTCTCCCCCCCACTCATCAGGGCTGGTGGGGGGGGTGGGATCTGGAGCTCCAGGGTCTTAACGGCAGAGGTGGTGCTACCCTGGAGCCTCCCTGGAGTAAGGCCTCCCACCATGGAGACCAGCCCAGAGAGTCCCAACCGGGCTGTGGAGTACCTCCTGGAGCTCAACAACATAATTGAGAGCCAGGCTAAGCTCCTGGAGACCCAGCGGCGGCGCATTGAGGAACTGGAGGGTCAGCTGGACCGGGTCAGCCAGGAGAACCAGGACCTGAGGCTGGAGAGGCCAATTCCACCACGAGCCCCGGAGCCCCCCGAACAGAACCATAATGACAGCGGCCACAGAGCGGATCAGCCCCTCTCCTTGCCCGTCCACCCCGGAGGCGGCAGTGCGGGTAGCGGAAGCGGCGCCAGCCCTGTGATCGCCCCGACCCCCGCGGCGGTGGCGCCCCCTTCAGGGCCAAGCCGGGAGAGACGTGCCCACACCAGGCTGACCCGTGGTATGTCCTGCGGCTCCAACCCAGCAGAGAGGGATCAGCGGGGGAGACTGGACCACACAGACAGCTCTGATACCAACAGCTCCACCATCCGTAGAAAGTGAGTAATGTTCCTGTGTGCCTCTGTTTCTCCCTTAGCACAATGCTTCCTCTCAGTGCTTCCTTTCCACGGCCCGCTGAAGCACGGACGTCTTCAGCTTGTTTGATGCTACCGGGTAATTATTCTGTTCCCTGACTTGTTCCTTGGTTGTCACTCAGCCTCAGCTGGTTGTCCCCGATGGGTCCCTTATAGCCCTGTGTTGAACTCATCTGTTTGGAATCAAAAGGGTTGACACAGGATATGGTCCTCGGCATCACATTAGTATTTAGGGGAAGTGACGTGACCCACTTTAAAGCCCCCAGCGTAGCTAGCACCAACACTTACCAGAAGGGGTGGGAGTTAGATGCTGATCATTAGACATTCGGTGGATATTGCTGAAGCTGCTCTGGGGCTTTAGTTTAATGCTCCTCTGTGTACATATTCAGATAGGATTTCTGTAATACAGTCAGTCTGAGTGTTGGATCAGTGAGTGCAATGTATAGGTATCACAGTGTGTGGGCTGTTGAATGCTGTAGCTAGTGTGTGTGTGTGTGTGTGTGTGTGTTTCTCTTTCTGTGGGTGTTATATGATATGAGTGTGCTGATTTTGTTAGTGGGGTCGTGATATCTGTGTGAAGGAGTGCTTTTGATGCATTGTGTGTAGGAGTGTGATGTGTAGTTTGCAGAGGAAGACTGTGCATGTGTATATGCTTGCATGTGTATGTGAAGAAACCTGAAGAAATGATGATGTCCTTTTCTGTTGGCTTTGTCCTTCAAATCTGAAAAATAAACACTGGAGTCACATCAGGAAAACACTTTCCTGTCTTTTTCTCTAAATTAAGGTAAGGTTTGTTTCTGAGTAAAATAGATAAGCTCTTCACTGGCAAGGAATCTCAAACTGATGGTCAAATGAATGTGAATGTCTGGAACACACTGCTTTGGCAAACAAGTGTCTTATCAGTTTTGCTTTCACACACATTTGGTCTGATGTTGTTATAGGTCAATTATCTAGTTTGTTTCAGTGGAGACAGATCCCTATGAAAGTACTGTCACAACACTGGTACTAACATATTACCATATCCAGAGTGACTAGCAGCATTGAGTAAATATATTTTCATACTTTTCCATACTGGCCCTCTGTGGGAATCACACCCACAATCCTGTCCAGCACCACCATCTACCAACTGAGTTACACAGTACTAAAAATTTATATTTTACATGTAGCTACTTGTAAGTAGTTGTGTCAATTAGTATTTCATGAGGCTAAAATAACCTCATCTAAGTCATTATATTATTTCAGATTTTTGATTAATTCCCTGAGACCTTCGTTTGTTCTCACTCTCTCCTCAAATGGATTCAGACAAAGTCCCCTATTGATCAGGAACATATCCCCTGGCCGCAGCGTATTCTTCCTTCTTCTGAGCCCCCTGCCTGCATCACGTGGGATGACTTAGTCATTAGATGGAAACACATATTAGTTATTTATGTGGGTGTTAAACACTCTGATGAATTGCAAATTGAGGACGGTTTGCAGAATCTCCCTGGTTAGCGGTAGTGGTTTTGACACGTTACTTTCTGTGTTAAGTAGCTAGTAGGTATGTTTTATTCAATAAATTTAAACCATGTCATATAATGTACATAGCTTGTGAGTCTCGCTGGATAAGAGCATCTTGTACATTTTACTGTTAATCAATTCAACTGCAATATTTACAGTTTTGAGGAGTATGAATCAGGCTATTCCATTGGTCCCTGCCCTGACCTTGTCCTCAAATCCTTAAACTCTCATCTACCGGGTCTCTCACAGGCCACACCTGAGGCCTGTCATCAGTCAACAACAGAACTTAACACACCTCATATTCACATCGTCTGTGATCGGGTCGCCCACGTCCAGCTAATTACGGTTCAGATCAAAGAGTGACAGAGAGACAGGAAGGAGGGAGATGGAGAAGAGAGGGCAGGGCAGGGAGACAGCGACCCCGACTCAGCATGCTTCACTCTAAAAGAAAAAACATGGAACACACACACTGTTTTACCATCTGTTCTCAAGTAGGTAGAGAGAGAGAGAGGGGGAGGGAGAAATAGGTAGAGAGAAAGGAAGAGAGAGAGGTATAAAGAGGGGGGAGAGATAGAGAGGGGGAGGGGCAGAGAGGGAGGGAAAAAGGGAGGGGACTACGAGGATAGACGAGGAGGGAAGCAGGGCAGAGGGTTATAGATGATCGGGTTGGGGATGAGGTACCTGTCTCCGACAAACACTATCCTGGCCCTGTGTCCATCTCTGATTGACTGGGCTTCGATGCACAGTAGACGCCCAGACTTAAGGAACGATAAAGTGTATCACTTCTACTTCTGAATAACAGTGACAACGGCTCAAACTGGCCCGTGTCCTCCTCCAGCGGCGTTGGCCCAAACAGCTGTCCCACATTCTGTCCCATATTCTCCTCCCTTTTGCCTTGGGCTATCTGGATGGGACATCTCTCCTTCCATCCCCTCAGAGATACACAGGGTCAGTACTTGGGAGGTCATCAGTACAGAGTGGGTCCAAGGCAGTGGCTGACAGTGAAGTGGCATCGTGTACCGAATCGGGGAACACACAGCCATGTGGGATGCAGACAGGTTCTCTTCCCGTCCTGGGTGTGCGTGTTCAAGTGTGCGTGTGAGTTTGTGTATTTCTGCATGCTTGTGAAAATGTGTCTGGCTAGGTGTGAAACAGAGAGGGAGACTTACGCAGAGGGAGTGTGCGAGATTAATTAGTGTGACCTGAGTAAAATTATTCCTGGCCCAGAGGCGATGACTACTGCTGTGTGTGTGTGTGTGTGTGTGTGTGTGTGTCTGTGTGTGTAACATCTCCTGGAATGACCATTATTAGGCAGTAGACACCCCCAGCATCTGATGCATGTCTTCTAGGCATGGCAGCATCTTTTTAATGGGGTGTTTTGACAGTCCTCCCCATGGTGAAAGATCACACCTCTTCTACCAGGTAGCACATACAGTATATTTGATCTAGGTCAGAATGACTTGCTCATAACATGTCCCAATATGTTGAGGACAGCCAAGCTGATGTGCTCGAAAGCATTACAGATGAGAAGAAGGAAGTGGAGCTTCCCCCATCTCTCTCCTTTTCCTGATTCGAAGGATTAGAATCCCTAATCAGCATTTTGCAGGTGCTGGCAGATTTTTTCTTCGCTTGCAGCTCTATCTCGCTCTCCCTTCTCTCTTTCTTCTCCATTTCCTTTCCTTCTTCTCTGTCTCTTCCTCTCCTCCCTGCCCTCTCTGACTCTCTTCAGGGGCGCACATGTGGATATTTCCTCTGCTTGGTTGGCTGACATTAATTCTGTTTTCTGATGCAGAGGATGGTAAAGGGCTTTTGTTCCAGAGGAAGCTAATTCTGTTCAATAGCTCACACACTCACTCACTCCCTCTCTATTTTCCTATCTCCGTCCCTCTCTCTTTCTCTCTCTCTCCTCCGTCCTTCTCTCTTTTCTCCAGGACGTTCATTACACTCCCTGCATCCCTTTCTTTATCTCCATCAGTCACTATCTTCATCCCGCTCTCTCAATCTCTCTCTCTCCCCCTCACTGGTTCTGTCTACTGCAGATATGACTCAGAGAAGCTGCAGAAATTACTTTTGTATCCTCTCACCCTCCCTCCCTCCTTCCTTCCCTCCCTCCCTTCCTCTCCCTCTCTTTCCTCCATCACCATCTGGTTTACCCTTTCTTTCTCTTTTAACTGAATGAATGAGAGACGTTGATGACAATCTTCAGTGATTACGTAATTGATTTGATTCTCTGACAGAAGCCACTCAGGTCCGTAACGTCGCATGCTGACACTGACAGTTACTGTTGAAATAACTTTGCCCCCCCGGCTGAACAGTTAAAATGCTTTAGCTCAACCTGCATGACCCGTCCCGATAACAAGCAGTGTGCAGTATAAGATAATATGTTCTCTAGACCCTCTCTAGTGAAAATGCCCTAAAGCCTGCAGCATCCTCTTCTACCAGTGAAGTCACTCTCACACTTTCTTCTACTCAGCGGTGGTCTTAGTGGTCCTTGTTAACCCTAAAGACACAAAACCACTTTCCTTTGATATTCTCATTTTGATATTTAATTCAAAAAGGTTCCATGATATCAAGAAACTGGGGTTATTTTTTAGCTGGATGAAAAGCAATGTTTTGGTTTGAAAAAATGTTGTGAGTTTATCAATATAGGGTATTATCAATAGGGTTTTCCTCTCCTACGATCTCGGGCCGTGTTTTTTCCTGAGACGTGTCAGTGTTTATGAGGTCGGGAAGGGGCATGGTCGTGTCCAATGGGATGCTTATTTTGAAGATTGGAGGGCTGTCAGTCAGGACGGTCATTTTAATCAAAAGAATGCCAATTGAAATTACTGATCACTAAAATACTTGTATTGCTAACCCCCTAACTAAATAGACAGATTGGTAGAGACAGTGGGGAAAGAAAGAAAGTTAATGCTGAAAGCTACAAAATTAGAATCCCCCCCAAATGTTTTTCAATCAGAATCCATGGGGGGTTATAATGAGGTGTATTTGTCCATAATCAAATCGCTTCTTATTTTTTTATTAGATTTACACTTCTTTCTAAAGATCACCAAAAATAATATAAATTCAGGGCTGTAGAACACAATAAAATTGCCCTAGTATGCCATATACGTACACAGATTCATGACAACGTTAAGGAAAAAGTATCTCGGTAAGAAACAGAATCTACCAGTCGCTTGAATTCTACTGGGGCAACAGAATGCCATTCTTCCAAAAGATATTCTCTTATTTGGTGTTTTGATGATGGTGGTGGAGACCACTGCCTAATGTGTCGGTCCCAAATCTCCCATAGGTGTTCAACTGGGTTGAAGTGAATGTACTGGGTGAAGTCAGAAGACAGATATCACACAATAATATTAAATCATTATAAGCGTCTTGAAATGTGAACCTCCAATCAAAAAGAGTACAATATTTGTTTAGGAATCTGTGATTTGGAGGGCATTTTTCATCATCATTCCAAACACATTCTTCATATAACATAAGATAACATAAAAATTAAATGTTACATTTATTGTATTTTTCACACCAATGTGAAAATTGCAAACATCATTTGGCCTCATATAATGTAAGTACCTTACAAATGTCTAACTATTTGCTATGTGTGCCATATATGGAGAACTTTGGCACCTTTTGAAAACATGACCATGAGAATCTTACAAAACCTGGATGGCACTATAGACATACTTACATATGTCTTACGAAAATGAATCATTATAGTAGAACTCACAACGTGACCTCCTGAAGTGTGAGGACAGATTGTCGGATTTTGATAGTGTTTTGTGTTGAAGTTGCACTGTCCTTGTCTTAGGTTATAAAATGATGTAAAAATCAAGGTTGCTTTGGAAACAGTAAAGTGTTCCCTAAGGCAGTTTAAATGATGAGCGTTCATCCTCCTGCCCGCTCTACCCCCTGCTGCCTCCCGGAGCCCCCCATACCTTCGCCACTCTCCCACGGGTGGGTGGGTTGACGCTGGGCCTAAACACCCCCGCAATCTATGCCAATGTCACACCAGCTTGGAGCGGGAGTAATCATGATTAGTCATTTGCACCAATAAATGAGTGGTTGTGTGCCGAACAACTGTCTCTGAGCAGTGACGTAGTCAGTTACATGCATTGTGTTTATAAGCACACACAGAGGCAATAAGAGGCAGGAAATATAAAGGATGGCGTTATGACACATGCATTTGTTGACTACTATAGATCTACTCCTGTCCCCTAGAACGTGGCTTCATTTCAACCTCTCTGTAATTTGAGTGTATTCTGAAATCTGTTTTCAGTTTTGCACTGTAGAGTGATGAATGAGCTTCTGTAGTGTGACAGGGAATGTCAAAGCTGTTATGAAACAGGCACACACTCACACACCCCCACACACACACACACTCACACACACACACACACACACACACCTATACACACATACACAGACACACGTAGTGAGCTGCCTTCTACACAAAGTCCTGTAATAACTAGAACTGGCCAGCAATTATATTGTGCATGGGCGTTTCTAGTTTGGGGGCAGGTTAAATTAAACCTGTTGTACCATTTAGAAATATTATCCTGAGGGCTGTAGCAATGTTTAGCACTGACTCTTAGAAATAAACAATTCCTTATTGAAAAAGGGCAGAAATCCACACGCCCATGTATGTCGGATTGGATGGCTTTTTATATAATTCTTCAAAACAAGATATCAAGAAGGTGGTTGCGTGTTTTGTTTAACTGGTAGAACCCTATGTGGAAAAATTGTTTTATAAACCTGAACGGTTCTACCTGGAACCAAACTGGTTCTACTTGAAACCAAAATGACTCTAACTGGAACAAAGGGTTTTTCAAAGGGTTCCTCCACTGGGGCAGACAAAGAACCCTTTTTGGTTCTAGATTCTAGAAAGATGACTGTCTGAAGACGTCATATCTGCATTATGACTATACTAATTTGTATGGTTCTGGGATTGGATCAGGCTGTGGTTGTTGTCTTGGTCCTCGTCTCATCGGCTGTCCATGTTGTATTGCTTACCTACTTCATTCAGGTGCATTTAAGTGGTCGTTTGCTGACGGCTTACGACAGAAACACATGTGTGTGCGCTGTGGAGCAGAAGGCTGGTTACCGTGGGAACACCATGAGCTGCTCTGTAGAGAACTCTGTGGGCGAGTGAGAGAATAGAAAGAGAGAGAGAGCGAACATTGAAGAGGGAGTGAGAGCAGGAGTGGAGTGAAATGTAACCAACGTTATGGATAGAAAAGAGAAATGGAAAAGCTGCTGAAAATGAGAGAGAATCATTGTGAATTTCTGGGTTACAGGTCCCATCACATGGGAAGCCTGGACCATGCATCTGCAGTCTAATGACATAAAGGATTGGTGTAGCTTTCACACTGCTCAAATTATCCTGTGTCAACACAATAACATCAGCCTTTTAAGGTTCTCCTTTCCTCCCTTCTCTTGTTCTCTCAGGGCGACTCATCTACACATTAGTCATTTTAGCTTTGCACTGTACAGTTAGCAGCACATGCAACCTAATTGTGCCTGTTCTTAAAACCACCAGAAAACACAGCTGATTGCTAAACCAACCCAGCATCGTTGAAATGACTTGGGTAGTTCACACACCGCTATTGTTTACTCTCTAAGAGCGTCCAATAGATAGCCGAGTCTGCTGCTACATTGATTCCACCGGCTGGCTGGTAACTGTAACCATGCCCCTCTTCTCCTCTGGTGAGCGAGCGCTGCTATCTCCTGGCACTCCGTGCCAAACGCCCACATAGGCAGTCCGCGCTGTTGCCAAGCAGCGGGAGACACAGAGCCTGGAACCAGCGAAGGGGGTACAAAACACTTAACTTTAGGCTAGAGGCTGCACACATGTGATGGTGGACATCTAGAAGTCCCTCCTTCACAGCGATGGGGCAGGGGTCACACACTGGAGGTGGAATGACGCTGTAGGCTCCCAC
This sequence comes from Esox niger, assembly GCA_016801105.1. Lineage (NCBI taxonomy): Eukaryota > Metazoa > Chordata > Actinopteri > Esociformes > Esocidae > Esox > Esox niger. The sequence continues at coordinate 18,739 of JACXGJ010003398.1, forward strand.
ACGCACACACTCATCTATATACGCTGTACAGAATCTGGGAAATGTAATCTGTAATGGTTATCAAAGTGGCTAGCGTGTGGGGAACAGTACAATTATTCCTGGCTCAGGCTAATTAATGTGAATCCTTGGCCTTGGACTGTACCATGTATCAGAGGTTAGAGGTCAGGTTACAGAGATGGCAGGATGGCAGATATTATACTGTCCTTGATGGTCTATGTACATGCAGTGTGTCTGCATCATGAATTCCCCTCTTCCCTCTCTAGACACAGGCTCTCTGTTTACCATGACCTGTGGTGAAGGAAGCCCTGCTTTTGGACAATGAACACACTTCCCTCCACACACACTTCCCCCACTTCGCTCTCTCCTTCACTCCTCTCCTCTCCTCTTGATTATGTTCACCCTGTGGCCTGCTCTGTGATTCTTCTGTGCTGCTCTTTCCTCCTACTCTTCTCTTCCTCCATCCATCCATCCCCCATCCTAGCAGCTGTAAATACACACCAGCTTCATGTCACTTTCGGAATTCACTCTACCCTACGTGTTGCTTAGATATTCTTGTCTTTTTTCTCTCTTTTTGCTCTCTCTTTCCTCCTTCCATCAAACATCCTCTAGTGTAGGTGTGTGTGTGCTCTGCCAGAAAGCATAAAGTGTGTATGTGTGTGTGTGTGTGTGTGTGTGTGTGTGCACGCATGTGTGCGTGCGTGCGAGCATGTTTGTGTGGGGAGGTGTTGGAAGGTGGAAGTGCAGAGTGGGTGGATAGGTAGAGGTGTGTTGTCTGGAGACTCCAGTAGCAGTGTTCATTGTGCAGAAGTCAGAACCCAGATAAGCCTGTAATTTTCTGCTTATGTTACTGTTCATGTTTGTTAGTGAAGTGTTTCTAACAAACAAGAGTCCAGAGGCCAATCTATGTAGGACATGCTGTACGCTAGCTAAATAGGTCTTATGTAACAGCATCTGTGATGAGACCTCACTTCTCTTATAATCAGCCCTAGGCTAAATTATCAAGACTATCTAGAATTTTCCTTTTTTAACAGTACATGAATTTATGTAGCAGGACTAATATGCCATGACAAACTGTAGTAAAGAAAGATTTATGCTAAAGTAGTAGTTCATCTTTATGGGCTATCACTACTGTAACTCTGAGTTGCAAGTGTTCTGAAAAGGTTCTTTGTAGGTGGATAGGGTTCTACTTAGAAATAATTTGAAGCCTTTTCGTCAAGAAGGGTTCTTTTTAAGATGAAAACTTCTAAACCTTTTATATCCCAGCAAACGCTTTTGGAAGAAAGGGTTCTTTAATGATTTCTTAGAAAGATGGAATTTTTTGGAGACAAGAATTGTTCTACATAATTTTGCCCAGCATTCGCTATTGCAGATTAAAACATTTTCTAAATAGAGAAAATAGAGATAATAGAGAAAATCTAATCTTTTGGTTTTGTGTTGTGTTTCTGTTTCAATGATTTAATGTTTTCTCAGCATACAGTCGTCGTTAACCTGGCAATCTTTTTTAACCCAGGCTGTGGGTGATAAACAATGCCCCCTGTTGGTTGTTTTGAATGCATTCCAGATGGATGTAATGTTACCTGCAGTCATAATGTGGTCTGTAAATCCAGAGTTTACTTAGAACACTTTGTTAAGTTATATTGAGGCCATAATAGAAAGGCCTTATATGATGGCATCAGTTTTCATAAATAATTAAATTAAACAGGTTAACAAGGTTTCAGGAATAACCCTTCAAATATTCAAGGGTTCTCAATGGAACCCTTCATGAAAAACCTGTTAAAGAGGATTTTATGTAAAATTGTCTGCAAAAAGCATTCTTAAAAAAGGACAAATCAAATAAAAAAAACTATATGATTCTACTTTTTCTATGTAAACCATTGAAGAATTCCTAATAATTAGACAGTGCAGAAGTCATTTTAAAGCCTAAAGCTTTCTTATCAGTACAAAGTATGGTAACCTCTATTTAATCAGTATAAATAGCTATGTGCTATGATCACAGCTACCACATTCAGCTCTATCAAAGCCACTTCTGGCAGGTTATTCTGCTTTAATTGAAACTCTTGTCATCATCCACACTACACCAGCCAGTGCTGCCTCGAGATAATTATAATCTTTAGTATTGTTTAACCTCTTAATATCTGAATAAGCCAGTATCTTCATGTGACCGCTTATACTGATACATTTATTTGTATGATAGTCTCTCCTACACAACATTATGATAAAAATAGAAGATGTAATGAAAAGGAAATGTATCAATACAGTGTCCTAGACATATTTATGATAGAGCTTAACCTCTGACTGATCCAACATAATGTTTTCTTTCACTTGCTGCTACCTCCACATATTGTTACCTATATTTACTGTTACTGCCACTTACTACTACCTCCACTTACTGCTACCTCAACTTACTGCTACCTCCACATATTGGTACCTCGATTTACTTTTGCCACCACTTACTGTTACCTCCAGTAACTGTTACCTCCACTTACTGCTACCTCCACTAACTACTACCTGCACTTACTGCTACCTCCACTCACGGCTACCTCAACTTACTGCTAACTCCACATACTGTTACCTCGATTTACTTTTGTCACCACTTACTGTGACCTCCAGTAACTGTTACCTCCACTTACTGCTACCTCCATTTACTACTACCTCCACTCACGGCTACCTCAACTTACTGCTAACTCCACATACTGTTACCTCTATTTACTTTTGCCACCACTTACTGTGACCTCCAGTAACTGTTACCTCCACTTACTGCTACCTCCATTTACTACTACCTCCACTCACGGCTACCTCAACTTACTGCTACCTCCACTTCCTTTTTTTGCACAAATGATCTTGCAGTATTTTGATAAGATTGAGATCCGGGTTTTGATTCACCCATTCCGTAGCCCTCCATTTTTTCTCTTTGAGCTATTCTGTTGTAGCTTTGCTTGTGTGTTTTAGATTATTGTCCGGTTGCAAAATCAATTTTTGGTTAAGCTTCAGTGTTTTTGACAGGTGGACTTACATGCTCCTTAAGACATTACTGGTACAATATTACATTTTATTATGCTAAGTATAACAGCCCCACACCATACTGCTGCCGCTTCAATGCTTGTGGTCAGAATGTGGTTGGAATTTAGCTTTATCCAAAAAGATGACTGTCCTGTTCTTTTTCACATGGCTGACTGTGTTACTAGTCTTTGTCTGTATACTGTACGTAAAGTTTTATGAATGACCCCTTTACAACTGTTTTCTTGGTCAGGTGAACCCCATGTCCTCTTTTGTGTAAGTTGCACAAGTTTACTTTTCTGTGCCATTCGTGATTGAGGTCTCTCTCCCTGGCCTATGCACCATGCGCAGCAGGCCGCCACGCTACATGACCGGGACTGTGTCCTTGTCTGACAGCAGCTGTTTGCCCAAGTAAGAGGGCTGCTATTTACATGCCAATCTATCTCAACCAAGAGCTATACTCTTTCCTCTTTAAGATGGAATTACTCAGGTTAAGATTCTACCATGTTGTGTTATATAATACTTCAGAGTGGTCGGAGTTTACAGATTAAATCCTCCCCCTCCCTCCTCTTCCTCTCTCTCTTTGTATGAAGATACATATACTGTGTGTGTGTATGTGATATGATGTATTATATATATATATATATATATATATATATATATATATATATATATATATATATATATATATATATGTATATATTGATAGAAGTTCTGAAAACGAATGGGCCATTCATTTTTATTCTCCAAAGTCCAAAATAAATTACAGTTATCCTCAAGTTATATCTCATTATCTGTGTTCATTCCAAACAGACATTTTGCTCATCTTTATCAACAGAGGTGATGGATGTATATATATTTATATATATATTTTAGCAACAACCTCTGAGGTGATGTGGTACATTATACAGCCAACATCCCACATTTAAGGGCTCTTCTTCTGAACGATGCAGAATGTATGGCCTGGATACAGCCCATAGTCACATTTGCCATGTAACACAAGCCCCTGAGGTTTCTTGTTGCTATTATAAACTGGTTAAGAACACAAATTTTCACCTGCCCTTTTTCCCAGTCCATTCACAGAAGATAATTATGATTGGAAGGGTGTTTGACTGACACCGCGGACGACCATTATTTGTAGAAGCTTTGTACCTGTGTGGATCATCACTACCCGAGTTTGTTAGTCACTACAGTATTATGGCCATATACTTTAAAATTCACCATACATCTATTTGTTTAAATGTCTGTCGATGTTTGTCTCTCATGTTGCCGCTTGACTAAATGCCAGAGTTCTTGAGTCTTGCTTCAATACAGTTTTTGCTTTTTGTCTTCATTTTTGCTCCATGTCTCTCTCTCTTCTTTGCTCTTTGTGTTTGTGCGTCTTTTTTCTGGTCTTTCTTAAGTATCAGGCAGTCACCAACTTTCTCAAGCTATCCAATCTCTGCTCCCACAACCCCTACTGCAGCCAGCCCCCATGCCACTCTCCTTCCTACCAGTCTGACTGTTAACAGCTTCTTCAGCCTCCATCAGTACTGCTGCCCATCATCTGTCAAACACTCACAGCAGGCAAGGTAAGGGCCACGTAAGGACCTCCAGCGGAGCTCTAAGAACCCTTCCATACCTCAAAAGAATCCTTTACACCTGAAGACCCTTATCCTAAACAGATCCCCAATCTACCAATGCTCTGCCCTGGTAACCAGCCCTGCTGGCCAAGCCTGCTCTACCTTTCCCCTTGCTACAACACCTCTTTACTCTCCTGGTTAATCCTGTGATTCTTAACTCCTGGTTAACCCGTAGCTTCCAACTCCCCTGGTTAAACCGTTTCCCATACCAAGCCCCTAACTTCTGCAAATACCCTGCACTGGATTGACACCTCATCCTTCCACCTCATCTTTCACAACCTGCTTTACCTTTCACCCCCCGGACCTTTGTACCCTACAGTTCACCCCTGGTCTATGACATACTGCCTTGCTGCCTCATATTCCTTCCTATCAGGGCTGTTTCACAAGGGAAGGAGAGAGGAGGGCTACCTCTTCAACAGCTTAACAGAGAGCTCACCCAATAAGGCTAATTTGCAGAGGATTGATGTCCTCACTTAGAGAAGAGAAAGAGAGATGTCCTTACTTAGAAAAGAGGAGAAATGTCCTCACTTAGAGAAGAGACAGAGAGATGTCCTCACTTAGAGAAGAGAAAGAGACATGACCTCACTTAGAAGAGAGGAGAAATGTCCTCACTTATAGAGGAGACTGAGAGATGTCCTTACTTAGAAGAGAGGAGAAATGTCCTCACTTAGAGAAGGGACAGATATATGTCCTAACTTAGAGAAGGGACAGAGATATGTCCTCACTTAGAGAAGGGACATATATATGTCCTCACTTAGAGAAGGGACAGATATATGTCCTCACTTAGAGAAGGGACAGAGATATGTCCTCACTTAGAGAAGGGACAGAGATATGTCCTCACTTAGAGAAGGGACAGAGATATGTCCTCACTTAGAGAAGAGAAAGAGAGATTACCTCACTTTAATAAGAGAAGGAGATATGTCCTCACTTAGCGAAGAAAGGAACAGGAATCTTGAATTAGTGAAGTGTCTGCAGGTGATCTTTGTCACCCTCTGAATGTTCACCTTCACTTTTTCTGTCTATTGTATTCTCTCTTGTGTCTCTCATTAATGGCTTGTAATGTACCAGAAAATACATTAGCATCATGTTTCAGGACTGCCATCTAGTGGGCGAGGACATACAGCCCTGGTGTGCCGTCAGCGGTTGCTGAATTGTTGCCTGGACGGAGTGTAATGGAAATATTACCTAGAATACAGAATACAGCAAATTGATAATGTAGCCATGGTAACACATTAGGTTGGCTCATTTACATGTAGTGTTGCCTGATATATGTATTTAAGATTTGAAATGTAATCCAACAAGCTTCACTTTAGTTTCCTCATGATGATCTTGGCCTCTGGCTTCAGCTGACTGAGACACAGGATCTTGACTAAAAGGTGTTCCCTTTGTACACATTTGGTGTATGTCAGGAACATTCCAGACAGTCTCCTGCTCTTTCCTCCGTTCATTATAACATCAAACACTTTATGCTTTGATCAGCTTTTGTTATGTATTTCAGTCTCATGCTTTCCTTGCTATCTGTGTTTCTCTTTTTCTCTCTGTCTGTCCGTCTGTCGATATACTTCCTTTTGTGCCTATTTGTCTATCACCATGTCTGTTTGTTTGTCTGTCTCTTACTCATTCCCGCTGGTTTCTCAGGGAGGAGTGTGAAGACGAGGCGTCCCATCAGTTCTGTTGTCCCTCTTCAGGGTTCAAGAGGCCGTCCCCTCGGTAACACTGCCCTTTGATCTTTTTATTTGGCATCAGTCTGGAAAGCGTATTGGTCTCTTGGCATTAAACTGAAAATCTCAACCAGATCATCGGAACCAGTTGAACCACTGAGAGAAGACTTGAAATAGACGGACTCTGGAAAGAGCCTTATCTGTCAGGTAGTTCTTAGATTTGCATGCAAATTCTAGTATCAAGGTACGTAGTGATTCACCAGATCCAGTCAGATGACCCCACATTAGTAGTTAGATTCATGAATCACTCTGTCACCCCCGTCTCACAGTTGCTTGAAGTCTGTCATAATTGGCTTTCCTGTGTTCTTTCTCACACCTTTCAGCTCTGTTCTATGTGTTAAATACAGTAACTATGACACTGCCCTCCATGCACATCATCAGTGAGATAAAACACAGAAGGATATTTACATTTATTTGTTTTTGTTTCAATTTTATTTGAGTTTAGTCCAAATATCTGAAGATCTCAATGTTTTTGGTGCTGAGAACAACAACTTTTTTCCTTGTGTACCCCATCCCCAAATGTATTGTCGACATTCAAACAGCAGAGGGCATAGTTATGCTTTTCTCTACAGTAAAGTTGTCTAAACTGTCTGAGAATTACAGGTAACTTTGGGCACAGGCATCTTTAATAAATTGCTGGTGGCCAATAGAGAGTAATATCTGTGTCTATTCATTCTTGTTTTCTTTACTCTAACAATGCAATACTTTTAAGAACACACATACACACTCATGCAGGTGGGGATGTAGAGGACAACAGACAGCAGTGGGACATTCTGCACTAAGCAGAGCTGTATCTATTGAGCTGTATATTATATATGGCTCCTCCCCCTCATTAAAGAACCACACCTGCTCCTTACCTTCTATCTATGTGCTGTTTGGTGGAGACAGCTATGTGTGTTTGCATATTTCAGTCATCAGGGTAAAAGCGAGGTGTGAGGGTTGGGTGGGGTAGGTTCAGAGTTGTCAAAAGACTGAAGAATGTAGCTTTGCAGCTCTTCAGGCTGAGCAACAGAATGTGAGTGGTGTGTGTGTGTGTGTATATGAGAGTGTGTGTGAGGGTGTGTGTGTGTGTGTTATCACACTCTACCAGTTTGTGTGGGACATCTATTACTGCAGAAGCCCTGTGAGTTCCTTGACCACCTCTCTGTCCAGACCAGAGATGACAGACTGTTACTAGTGGTAAGTCCTGAGACATTGTCAGAGTGGATGGAAGAACGTGTGTGGACACACAAGCTGTGTCATTTAGCTCCAGTTGGCAGTATGTCCTTTATGTCTGTCTGTTTCAACAAACATGTGTTGTTCTGCCAATTAGGAGGCTTGTAAACTTGGTTACTTGTTAAAAAGAAAAAAAGATGTCACTTATGCTTATTGTTCTGTCAAATGTATGCAAATTATTTCCCCTCTGATAAAAATATATGAAGTATTTATTTGCTGTAAAATCAAGCTGGGAATCTGTAAGCACTTTATGCCAATTGTTGATATAAAGAGGGGTTTTATCAAGTACGATTGACTGACTGAAGTGCCTAATAATACAACAGACCGTTAAGGGTTTATTTCCCATGTGACAGAGGGAATCATGTTGCGAATATGTTGTTTGAAACACAAACTGACAATTACATTATTCTGTAAGTCATCTGGCCTGTCTATGGGCAACAGGTTTGATGTGGAGATACTCTTATCCTTGTCCTTTTCACAAGTGACTCTTAAAGCAACAAAATAACTGTTGCAGTTTTACTCAATGATATTGGAATTTGGAGAATTCATTTGGATCCATTTGTGAAATCCTAGAAGTGACTCTGTTGATGGAAGTATATTGTCCAGTTATAAACTAAGGATATTATTCAGTTAAATCATAAAGATATGGTTCAGTTATAAAGTGATGTATGGTTCTGATATTTAGTTATGCATAGTAACAATATGATTCAGTTGTAGAATTCTGAATGGTTCATTTATATATGAACAATATTGTTCAGCTGTTGTGTATGGATATGGTTCAATGTTACTGAAATAAAAAGAAAAAAGATGTGTGTATTTTACAGCCCATAGTTTATAAACATGTGAAATGGTCTGTATTGAGAGGAAAGTAATTCTCCATATATGTCTTTTACAGTAGTTTGCATGTGCAAGATGACAAGTATGTCATATTTTGAGGGAAGAGAGTGTAAAAATCACATATATGTTGGAGTCATGAGAGAGTCAGTTGGATGGAGGAGGCGAGTCAGTAGATGGAGTGTGGGAGGCAGGAGAATGCTGGAATCTGACACATCAAGTACTTCATTGTTCTCTCACAGTGTTCACTTATCTAGGTTTTACAATGAGAATTCATCTACTGATTGTAGTGTGATTGTGTTCATTTCCTGTTTTATACATGATGTGAAGGAGCCATTGACATTTCCAGGATTCGAGAAAAAGAGCTGTTTGAATATGTGACGTCAACAAGTCAGTGTAATGGCTGACAGTGTCTGTTGGTGTTCTCTGGAGGGATAGTCAGTGTAATGGCTGACAGTGTCTGTTGGTGTTCTCTGGAGGGATAGTCAGTGTAATGGCTGACAGTGTCTGTTGGTGTTCTCTGGAGGGATAGTCAGTGTAATGGCTGACAGTGTCTGTTGGTGTTCTCTGGAGGGATGGTCAGTGTTGTTTTCCTCTGATGTGCCTTCAGAAGGATGTTATAATCATTATTCCTAAAGCATTATGTTTGGGTTCCTCTCACCTTTGCTGTTTATCTGTCTGCCAGGGAACTTTGTTCACATTGTGAGGACAGAAAAGGAGAGAGGTTTGGAACAGCTAAGGAGATGGAGCAGAGAGAGAGAAACAGACAGACAGACAAACAGTGGGGTGAGAAAGTGGGGACAGACAGATAGGCAGATGGAAGATAAAGTGGGGACAGACAGACAGGCGGAAGGAACATGAAGTGGGGACAGACAGACAGGCGGAAGTAAAATGAAGTGGGGACAGTCAGACAGGCATATGGAAGATAAAGTGGGGACATACAGGAGACTGGGTTCTGAAGTCCCCTCCACTCTGACATGGTGTTGATGAAAGATAATGTGGGGACAGACAGACAGGACACTGGGTTCTGAAGTCCCCTCCACTCTGACATGGTGTTGATCATTGGAGACTGACTTCTGGCTTCCATCTTGAACAAGCTGGCAGGCAGTTCATCAATAATTACCAAGGAAGGACAAGAGGAACAGGTTGCAAACAATTAGCAAGGAGGTGACACTATGTTCCACACCACAGACCATACCTGTATCTTTCCCAGTCTTTTCTATCCTCCTGACTCTGCTTCTTCTTTTCATCACACTCTTTTTTTCCATCTCATACATTTCTTCCCTAAAGATTTTCCAGATTGGACTTGATATGGTAAGTTTACCTGCAACACTGGATGCTTCATCCTGAGCCTGTAGACCTTCACTCCAACCTTAATTTATCACAACTGATTCTAATAAATGTCTGTTTAAGTGGATGTTGTTAGTTGCTTATGGGGTTGTGGTGAAACCTGCAGAAAGGCAGCTCTCCAGGAAAAAGCTAGTAGAACTACAGATGAACTCAGTTACTGTAACCTCACTGCAGTAGGCTCATCCATAAAACATCAGTCTCTGGTACCATCTGTCGCATGGTCGCGCTCATGGTTTATACAACAAGCTGTTGACTCATATATCCATTGTGTCTGAGCTGACTATGTATCACCAGTCTTATACAGTTATAATGTGGGTGTAATAACAAAGGTATTTCATTCAATTGAAAAAAACGAAATACAATTCATCTAAAAATGTTCACTTACATTTTGAATCGCAACCTCTAACATAGAAATGCGATGGAGAAGGATCTACACAAAAATATGTAATTACAAATGTAGGAGAAGTCCATGTCTCACTAAAGTTGAACATTTTAAATGGTCGTGACCGAATTCCCTGGTAGAAAATGAGAATTTGTGCAACCCCAAAATATTGTTGAATCTTTCCATGTGGATGAAGCAGTCTTTTAAGACTGCTTCTCTGAACCCTCTGAACTATTGTTTTCCATTCCTACCATACCTAGTTATAATGGTTATTTAATTATTAGTAATTAAAATTAGACCTGTCAATAATAATGAAGGGCTGAAGGTGAATGGCTTAGAAACAAAGTGCCGATGAATGTCAGTGACTCACGTTCTCTCAATTGTCAAACTGGAGCAGTCTTATTGAGGGCCTGGATCATTTCTCCCGCTTCTCTTGTCTAAACCCAACTATGAATGTACTAGTACAGTATTATTATATGAATCAGGGCTATAAACAGGTTTCTGAGGTATTTCCTGTAGGGAAAAATCTGCTGTGTTAATTTCTTGAGTTCTGTCTTATATTTTTTGGGGTGAGGGGGGTGTTCAACAGAATAGTTAGCTGGCATGCTAACAATGGTTAACTGACTGTAATATTCTGTTGTATTGGGAGGGTAGCTAAGGCATCCAAGTGAGATCAAATATAATATGTTCGCATTAAAGGAGCATTTTGTAGAATTTTTGCATTGTAACTTCAGAAAATGTCCATAATATATCTGCAGAAGTAGTGGAATTGATTGCTTGGTCTGCTACATGTACCACACCAGGCCAACAATTAAGACAGAAGCTCAGAAGTTCACTTGAAAAGCCTCTACTAAGTAATTCAACTTGATGACGCCACCTAGGTTTGCATGTGGCAGGAAGCCAGATATAAAAATTGGCTTCTGTTCCATCTCATGTGACGTGACAGTTATCTTTGGCAAGCTGGGCGGCTTTGTCACCTACTTCTGCCGTCACCAACTTCTGCGTCCATTTTGTATATTTCTCAGTCCATATAAGGACACCTGACTCTGTTGGTGCACTGTTGTAAATCATACGGTATTTTTACAGTCAAATCGAGTACATGGCTTCTGTAGAGACTGGATGTGTGTGTTTGGTCTCTGTTTTAGTGACTAACTTCAGTAGCCTGCCCAGTGCTATATATGTATGTTCTGTGTGCACAGAGAAGATGTGCATTTGGCATTATGGTCATGATGACTGTCCATCACTCACAGCCCACGATGCATCTACACCCACTTAAACAGTCAGTCCATTGTCATGGCAACAGCGCTCCTCATCCTGTCAACTGCCTCCCCGCCCACAAAGGTCTCACAGCAACCATCACTAAGCAACTCCCTCCTCTTTCTCAGTCTTTCTGTTTGTGAGGATGCGGGGGCAGAGAAAGAAGGGATTAGAAGAGCAGGAGAGAGATGATGATACATCCAGGAAAGTATTATCATTCTAAAGTAGATCTGAGATATTGAGGGAGAGTGGGTTTCTGCAAAGAGCTCCTGGACGATATTACATTATGAGAGTCTGATTGAATCTAAATACCGCAAGGAAGTCGTGTTGATGTTACCTAGTTATATTTAATGTGAAGTACAAATGTCATGCATGTACACTTCTTTGTGAAGTAATACAATTTGAATCCCAACTGCCGTTTTTTCTCCTAACCTGTGCTGCAATGAGGTGAAGTCCTCAGCAGGGGTCAGAGATGTGTTACTATGCAGCTGACTCCACACAAACTGGCTTCTGCTGTTTATACTGCACATAAGATTAAATTGGCCTGTCACACTTCTGTGACCTTGTTTCACTCTGTTTGTCAGTAAACACTGTTGGTTTCTGAGAACAGGAAGTGCTGTTGAAAGCAACGGTAACTGTATCAAATATACACAGCTTCCTCTCCCAGAAGTTCAGTTAGATTGCGATGGGTTTGCGGATAGCCAACCTACCATTGCACAAAGTGAAGAGTATCCATCTTCACGCTTTGAGTGTTACAATTCCCACCAGGTGGGCTGACCCTATTGTACAGTAGCGTCAGTTACAGTATTCTTTATCTCAACCATGTGTGTACTGTTGCTGTGTAAGGATGTTGGCCATTTCTGTTTCTGTAGTCCTCCAAAGTGTTCCTTCCTCCCTGTTCTTTATGTGTACCAACACAGGAAACCATTGCGTCTCAGGGGAAGAGAGGGAGAGAAACAGGAAAATGGGACAACCAGAAACAGAATGTATGCAACTTTCCAAATGGTTGTACCCTAGTTCTACAGAACATGTTGTAACAACTTCAGTATTTTACAGTGAATTTTTCTTTCCCCACTTCATAGCATAAATATAGTGTTGCCCACAAGGCAGGCCTCAGTTTTACTTTCTCATTATGTTTTCTTCAGAGAACTAGAGACCCAGAGGGCAGTGGCTGAACAGAAGGGGCGTGGCGAAAGAACAGAGTAAGTGAAGGCAGAGGCACATGACTTGGGACTGTATTGAGGTAGGACACTCACAGACGGACAGGCTGGACTGGCTGCCTGGCTCTCTGGGTGGGGATAGATTCAGTAGCAAGGACAGTGGAGCAGCTGTTGGATTACCTGGTGAATCAGGGCCTGAGGAAACATTTGGGTGCTTTGAGGGGCTGCCTGCTGTGTTGTCTGACCGTCTCAGTGCATCTGTGTGGTCGTCTAGCTCTGTGTGCCGTGGGCAGTCGTTCATTATGCAGGTTGCATGGCATCGTCATTCTTTTGATCTTTCTCATGGGCTACATGGATCAGACAACTGTGTTCTGTAGTACTATATAGGCGTAACGAAATGGCTTAGCAGTTTATGGGCTTGTTACATTATCTGTTTGTCAATCAGCAGTCCTGTGCATTCATGTGTATAACCATACAGGTTTGATTGTTAGTGTGAAGACAAGGTGATTTCAGTCAGGTGTCAGTGACATGCCATCTTCGGTGGAATGTGTTTTGCTTTAATTGCTGAACCTAATGTGAAAAGACTTGTTATTTTTAAGAATGTCAGTGAAAACATAGGGAGATAGAAAGATAGTGACTGCTAGAAAGAGAAAGAGAAAGAAAGAGAAAACATCTAAATCACTAGTACAGCACAGGTTGTTTTTGCCTTGACAAAATATTTAAAGAAAGAGAATAACAAAGAAAGAGAGAGTTTGAGGGCAGAGACCCTGTCATCTGCAACACTTTGGTTCACAGACAGGAAATGACATATGGTTCTGTGTTCTCCAGTGGAAGGAACATTGTTCTGGATGACTGGAACATTCTGATCCAATCTGTTGCTCTAGTCACATGTTGTTTTATTACCACTGATGTGACTGAAAGGTTAGCTGCACATGAGAAATAAAAACTTATATAGAATGGCAAGTCAATAATTATCTATGTGATGATTAGAAGCTAAGCATAAAGTGCCTATTTGCGTGTGTGAAGGTGGGTGGGTAAAGCTCTCTGAATGCTTTCCTGCAAATTGGTTTACACATATTTTAGTGACATTTAGTGATGTCTTAGTTTGCTTTTGTGTTTGGCTTTTTTTCTGTCTGTTAATGCATGCAAAGGTTTTCCTTTGGGCAAGCTGAAGTTCATTTAGCCAACTACCACATCAACAACTTGATGTAGATTGCGTCCAACTTCATAGTTAGATGTAAAATTTCATACATCAATATGTATTAGAGATTTCTGAATTTATCATTGGCAGTTGTTTTGCATACATGAGGCACAGACAGTTTTACCTAACTGAGTTCAGCTAGCGGCCAACTAAAACTAGTATAAAGTCCTTTTTCCTCATGAAATCCAGCATGAAAATCTTCCGGCCACGCCGCTCCAATGTTTACATGTAAGTTTGGGGCTGAAGATGGTGTGGGTTTTGAAGCATAGAAAAGGTGTGTCCTTGGTAAAGACCTTTCCGATCTGATTGACCCCGTTCCCTCCTCAGCGTGGAAGCAGAGACCCAGTGTGTGGAGCCGCCAGTGGCCCACTCGGAAAGCCCCTACAGCCAAACCACCGCCTACCTGCGTGGCACGGAGCGCTTCAGTGACAGCAGCTGTGGTCCTGTCCCTCCAGGCCCCCGGGGGCCTCCGTGTGTGGCCCCTCCCAACTCGGCTAGCCTTGCCTGGGCACTGCGAACACGCCACCAGCCCGCCAGCCTTGCCCTCCGCAAGCAGGAGGAGGAGGAGAACAAGAGGTGCAAGGCTAGTCTCTCAGACAGCTATGAGCTCTCCACAGACCTGCAGGATAAGAAGGTAGGTGCCCACGCGGCGGTTAGAATCCAGTATGTGTCCCCCCGTGTCGTCCCGGAGAGAGAGAAACATGACCCTGGCTGTCTCCTCCCTGTCTCCGCTGCCAGGTGGAGATGCTGGAGAGGAAGTACGGTGGTTCCTTCGTGAGCCGCCGAGCGGCCCGGACCATCCAGACGGCCTTCCGTCAGTACCGCATGAACAAGAACTTCGAGCGCCTCCGCAGCTCGGCGTCCGAGAGCCGCATGACGCGACGCATCATCCTGTCCAACATGCGGCTGCAGTACTCGTTTGACGACCGGCAGCCGCAGGGGACCGGGACCCAGACGAGCTTCAGCCACAGCGTGAGCATGGGCCCTCCGCACTCGCCCGACACGGACAGGGCGGCCGACTACACACACCTGGAGGATTCCTTCTCCAAACAGGTCCGTATGACAGCCGCCGCACCCGCCAACGGCATCCTCGGTCGGACACGCCGTCCTGTTCCGTGTCTTGAGTCTTTGTCTTGTACTAACGGAGGTTCTGTGGTGTCTGTACGTCGTTGCCGTGCTGACCATCGGCTCTCCCTGCAGGTGAAGTCCCTGGCCGACTCCATAGATGACGCGCTGACCTGCCGCGGCGGGCGGGACGACTCTCAGGAGGGCGGGCCCAACAGGGAGGGCGGGCCCGGCAGGGAGGGCAGGGCCATCAGCGAGGACTTTGGGGATTGCGTGTGGAGCAACAGCAGTAACCCCTCCCAGAGGGGCCTGGGCGATCGGGCTCGTGGAGCGGGAGGGGGTCTCAGCATGCACGGAGACAGCACTGCCACCTCCTACAGTGACGTCACGCTGTACATGGACGACTGCATGCCCTCCTCGCCCCTCTCCCTGGACAGAGCCCCCAGCAGCACCGACACAGAGTACTGGGGCCCGGGGGGAGGTGTGGGGGGACGCGAGGACAGCCGGGACACGGAGGGAGGGGGTAGTAGTAACAGCCGTCGCAGCACCCCCTGTACAGAGTGTCGAGACTACCGTCTGAGGGGCGCCCACCTGCCCCTGCTCACCATCGAGCCCCCCAGCGACAGCTCCGTGGACATGAGCGACCGCTCCGAGCGTGGCTCCCTCAGCAGACAGATCTATGAGCAGGAGCCGGCGGTGGGGGCAGGCTCTCCTCAGGGAACCCTGAAACAGTCGCCCAACGCTCCCCGGCCCGTCCCCACGGCCGCAGCACAGGGCCAGATCCGAGCCCCGGGCCGAGGGCCCCCCCTGCCCACTCACATCCCCCACCACGTGGCCCACCACCATCACCACCACCCACACCACCACCAGTACCCAGACACCCCCTCGTCATCCTCCTCCCCCCAGCAGCCTCCCACAACCCCCCTGTCCTCCTCTTCTTCTGCCGCGTTGCCCCCTGGCAGCCTACAGCAGACCTGTCTGTCTGACGGGGACAACGACTCTCTGAACTCCACCACCAACTCCAACGAGACAGTCAACTGCAGCTCCGGCTCCTCGTCCCAAGACAGCCTGAGGGAACCCCTGCCCCCTCTGGGGAAGCAGACCTACCAGAGAGAGAGCAGACACAGCTGGGACTCACCGCCATTCAACAACGATGTGGTGCAAAGGCGCCAGTACCGGATTGGACTCAACCTGTTCAACAAGTAAGACTTGGCCATTTACTTGTATTTTTCAATTAAACTACACGCAGTACCTGGACCTACCTCAATCACCGTTTTGAAACGGGAATCATTGTTGACATATTACGTTGCCAGGTGTAAGAGGAGTCTGTGTTGTGAATTTCAATTCCTTGATTTGTTTCTGTGAATCTCAGAAAGCCGGAAAAGGGGATCCAGTACTTGATTGAGAGAGGCTTTGTGTCTGACACTCCGGTTGGGATCGCTCGCTTCATCCTGGAGAGGAAGGGCCTAAGCAGACAGATGATTGGAGAATTCCTTGGCAACCGGCAAAAACAATTCAACAAGGACGTACTAGAGTAAGTCTGGGAATTGAATACTGAAGAGAGAGTTTTTTAAAGCAATTCAGTACACTACTGTGGCAATAATGACTGTGTTGTGTTTTGTAGCTGTGTAGTGGATGAGATGGACTTCTCAGGGATGGACCTGGACGATGCTCTTAGGAAGTTTCAGGCCCAGATCAGAGTCCAAGGAGAAGCCCAGAAAGTAGAAAGGCTAATAGAGGCTTTCAGGTGTGTGTGTGTGTTTATATGTAGATACATAGTATAAAATATACACTGTATTTTTGTTTCTTTGTTTGATACTCAAAAGTTTGTTGTTAGAGTGATGGAGTGGGTTGTTTCTGGACCCTACTCTCTTTCTCTCTCCCATGAGTGATTTTCTACATGTCCTCCTTTCTACCCAGTCAGCGGTACTGTGTATGTAACCCCATGCTGGTCCGCCAGTTCCAGAACCCGGACACCATCTTCATCCTGGCCTTTGCCATCATCCTCCTCAACACGGATATGTACAGTCCCAATGTCAAGGCAGAGAGGAAGATGAAACTAGAGGACTTCATCAAAAACCTCAGAGGTTAAATAAACATATCCCACATAAAACAAAACAAACAATGTACAATTAACCTTGTGTCCTCATATTGGACATGGCTCCAACTAGGGTTGGGTAAAACAAATTTCAGAGCACAGTGTACTGCAGGGGTGTGCAACCATTTTCCTGGACGGTCGAAAACAATTCTGGCTATTGTTTCTAAATGGTAATTTATTTTCCTCACCTGGTGTCCCAATTCTACATGGTTTTGTCCCTCCAGGACCATAGTACTGTAATCAGTGATGACAATTACCACTGTGTTTGTCTCTACATTTGCATTGAGTTCAGGGTCATGCCGATTGGGGTTAAAAGTACAGCTTCTACCCCAGTGACCCTACAGTAATTATTATTCAGATTTGTTCCGTCAACACCTTAATCTCTCCCTCTGTGTCTCCCAGGAGTGGACAACGGCCAGGACATTCCCAGGGACCTGTTGGTTGGGATCTACCAGCGGATTCAGAAGTGGGAGCTACGGACCAACGATGACCACGTGTCCCAAGTGCAGGCGGTGGAAAGAGTCATAGTAGGCAAAAAGCCTGTGAGTTGTCTGGGCTTGACGTGTAACTGTAGCCCCTGTCATGTCCCTGTTCAGGCCGTGTCACTGCCTGTGCTGTGAGGAGCCGTCGTACTACCTGTTGTTGTTGTGTAACTACTTTGATGAGCTACGGCTAGTTATCTGTTTGTGTTGCTGCTCAGCCTTGGGTAGAATACTTCACTAGTTGTCTTTTTTCTCGTGTAGGTGATGTCTCTGCCACACCGCAGGCTGGTGTGCTGCTGTCAGCTCTATGAGGTGCCTGACCCCAACCGACCTCAGAGAGCAGGAGTTCACCAACGGGAGGTCTTCCTCTTCAATGACCTGTTGGTGGTGAGGGATCCTGTTACACAACATAACATTGACCTGCTGGTGGTGACGGATCCTGTTACACAACATAACATTGACCTACTAGTGGTTAGGGATCCTGTTATACACTGAAACATTGCCCTGCTTGTGGTGAAGGATCCTGTTACACACCATAACAATGACCTGATAGTGGTTAGGGACCCTGTTATACACTGAAACATTGCCCTGCTTGTGGTGAAGGATCCGGTTACACACCATAACAATGACCTGATAGTGGTAAGGGATCCTGTTACACACCACAGCATTGCCCTGCTTGTGGTGAAGGATCCTGTTACACACCACAGCATTGACCTGATAGTGGTAAGGGATCATGTTACACACCATAACATTGACACTGTTACACACCACAGCATTGACCTGCTGGTGGTTAGGGATCATGTTACACACCATAACATTGACCTGCTGATGGTTAGGCCTCTTATAAAATATTTGAACAATTAGAAAAGCTCCCATTGTATATAGGGAAAGCAACACAACTCTACATTTACAGGAATAGGGAGTTTCTGAGCTCCTATTAGGGCAACAACATCCATGCAAAATACAGACCACAGTCTATTCATCACAGCTATGTTTTTCCATGTACTTCAGGTGACGAAGATTTTCCAGAAAAAGAAGACTTCAGTGACGTACAGTTTCAGACAATCTTTCCCTCTGGTAGAGATGCAAGTCCACATGTTCCAGAACTCCTGTAAGGCTTCTTTCTCATAGAAATAACCAAACTCCCCTCCATCCCTACATATTCAACATAAATTCATCCCTCCATCTCTACATACAATATTCAACTTAAACTCATCCCTCCATCTCTACATACTCTATTCAACTTAAACTCATCCCTCCATCTCTACATACTCTATTCAACTTAAACTCATCCCTCCATCTCTACATACTCTATTCAACTTAAACTCATCTCTCCATCTCTATTTACTCTATACAACTCTAACTCATCTTTCCATCTCTACATACTCTATACAATTTAAACTCAATCCTCCCTCCATTCATACCTAATCTATTCAACATCAATAATCAAGAGGCAGAGTGATGCAGTGTTCTGTTTTATGTTCCTCCCTTTCCGTCTGCGTCCCAGACTACCCTCATGGTATTCGTCTGACCTCGGCAGTGCTGGGTGGGGAAAGGAAGGTCCTTATCGTGTTCATGGCACCCAGTCAGCAGGACCGTACCCGCATTGTCAGTGACCTGAGAGAGAGTATAGCTGAGGTGCAGGAGATGGAGAAGTACAGAGTGGAGTGTGAGTACACCTCCCCCTGCTGGTTACTATGATGAGGTACAAGTGTCTGGGGACACATTGGTTGTAATGGAGTGGCTATTACTTTCTTCCATGCTATTCTTTTCATCTGTAAGTTAAAAAACAGAAGGAAGGCAGTCATGTGGGAGTAACGACATGAGCTGTTTCCATTGTCAGTCTTTCAACTTAATCTGTCAAACTCTCACTCTCTCTACTTGAGTAGCTGAGTTGGAGAAGCAGAAAGGCGTGATGCGGACCGGCCTACTGACTGGCTTAGTCGGAGGCGGAGCCGGGGGGAAGAGTGAGGTGGTGAACGGCACCCTGGGTGGAAGGCCCAGTCTAGATGACAACTATTCTGCTGGCGAGGGTCTGAAACGCTCCGCTCTCAGCTCATCTCTCAGAGACCTGTCAGACGGAGGTGAGACACACACGCAAACCACTTCAATCAATCATATGCAATTCATCGGGGGTGGTAGATAGCCTGGTGGTCACAGCATCTGCCCAGGTTTGCTAGATCAAATGTCATGCCAGCAAGGTGAAGAATCTACCTAGAAAGGTCAGAAGCTTGGAAGAAACCTAGAGAGTAGCCGAGCTGTAGTTGTGGTCTATTTTTATACTCTTTACTACATTTCCTGTAATTACTGCCTTGCTGGGTTATTTTGCAAACCAAATATAGGCTGCCATTTTGAGCACTGAAACATTAGTCATGTGCTGAAACACATCAGCACAGAAATAATATGCTGAAGTGTAATACCAACACTAAAGACTAAGAATGTACACTTCCCATGGAAATTCTTCTTCTGCTGCTTCGGCTAACTGCATTTTTCTATTTCCTCACTATCTTTGGTATTGTATCTTCTGGAGCTCATACCTCACTCTCTGCAAACTCACTCTTAAACATTCGGTTACTGTATTTCCTCTTTTTTGCAACCTATCTCTTCATGGCTGGGTGCAGGAAAGCGTGGTCGCAGAAACAGTGTTGGCTCCCTGGACAGTACCATTGAAGTAAGTCTGAATGGACAAACTGAATGGTGTACCTGCCCCTTTAATGCGTGTCCCTAAAAAAACGTCTGAGTTACCCTTTTAAGAGAACCATAAACCTCCAGTCATTCCCTTTGTCACTGAGCCTGACCCCTACTCCGCATGCTGTGTGTGTGTTATGTGTGTGTGTTGTGTGTGTGACTTGCATGACCGTCACATGGCTCTGTACTCTGACTGCACTTACGTGTGTGTTCCTGTTCCAAACAGTTCTCCCTCTTTGCGTTGTCAAAAGTTGGTTCGTTTTTTTTGGTTTGTTGGTGTTCGAGTGTTTGTAAACCAACCTTAACTGACACACTGCGGTGTTCCGGTGGTTTGACCGGTGCGTTAAGATGTCAGTTGTTGTGTATGCATCACTTAGACAGATCCGAGGGCTTCTTCCTCACCTCTCCTTCCTCTCCCTCAGGGTTCAATCATTAGCAGCCCCCGGCTCCAGCAGCGCTTCCCGGTTCCGGGCGTGGTTCCAAGCTGCTACCCTACAGAAGACTACCGGCCGCATCGCCCCATCCTGAGCCCCGGGACGGGGGTGGGGGGTGGGCCGGGGCAACAACACACCGCTGCTGGGACAGGAGTTGGGGGAGTTCCCGGCAGTGTAGAGAGAGCGGGGGTGGTGAGCGGCCCTGGGGGGTGCAACACAGGCTCCTTCCTGGGCTCTCTATTCGGCAGCAAACGTGCCAAACCGCCAAGTCCCCTTATACCACCGGGGCCACCCTACCCCGCCCCTGTCCCCCCACCAACGACGGGAGGGCCCCCTCCTCACTCCCCTTCATCTCTTTGCCAGTCGGATGGGGGCCCTTCCAAGATCCAGGCCCTGCATGCCCAGTACTGCCACACGGCCGTCGTACAGCCCCCTCCACCCTACTACCATCACCATCGCTACCACATCCAAGCTGGCCCTCCTCCCTTGCCAGGGGGGGGCGTGCCCCCTCATATTCTTCAGAGAGGCCCGCTCCCCTGTCGCCCTCCTGTTGGCCCCCCCCACGCCCAGCTCCAGCAGCTGGCCCATCTCTCCCAGCTATCCCAGCATGGCATGCAGGGTCGTTACGGCAATATGGCGGTGGGCTGTCCTCCCCCCCTTTCTCCTCACTCCCAACATTCCCAGAATCCTCAGTTTGCCCTGTACCACTCACAGCCCACACACTCCATCAGGCCGGGCGCCGTGCCAAGCAAGCCTCCTCTGACTTTGTCTCACTCCCACCCACACGCACACTCCCACACCCATCCCGGGCACCCCCTCAGCGCCGCGCCCCACCCTGCCTCCCACCCCCATCAGTCCCACTTCATCTTCGGCACACTGCCCCACCAGCATCAGCACCCGCAGCCGCCCGCCTCCGTCAGCACCCATCACGCTGCGCCCGCCGGCCCGTATCAGCCCCAGTACCCTCCTCTCTCTTCCATCCCCCCTCCCCCACCCCACTCCCCTTTACCCCCCCCTTCTGCCCCCCTTACCCCTCTTACACCTCTCTGCCCTCACCCCCCCCAGCACCCCGGGCAGCCTCAGCAGGGACCCCAAGTGACAGGGGCTGGGTCGACGGGTACGGGGGGCAGTTCCAAATCCAAACCTATAAACCGGATCAGCACGGTGGTGTGAGCAGCAGAACGTGGGGGCACAGAGGGCAGAGGTCAGAGGGCAGGATGGAGGAAATGGGCGGGGCCAGGGCCAGAGCCAGGGCCAGTAGAGGTGAGCGGGACAGCGGCAGCAGCAACAACAGCTCAGGCGACAAGAAGAAACGCAACTTATTTCGCCTCTGCTACTTCCACCTCCGCTTCCCACACATGTAGACCGAGAGACAGTTTGATCTGAGTACCCCCGAGAGACAGTTTGATCTGAGTACCCCCGAGAGACAGTTTGATCTGAGTACCCCCGAAGCCGCAAACGTACCTTCACACATACAGGGAACATAGAGGCAGGTTCAACACACGTAAGAGACATGTACATATGAAAACCAACATGTTTGTATGTGGTTAAGGTAAAGGCTAGCACAGTCATGCATGTCATGCTACCACAGGTCAGCAAAGAGGTGGTTCTGTTGCAGGTTCTCAGGTGTCAGCTCTGAAAACTCATAAAGGGAGAGTCACAAGAGCAATGGATTTCATGCTGAAGTGGAAAGAGGCAGAAGAAAAGCCTTACACAAACACAATCAACAATTTCTATAGCCAATGAACCGATGCTAGTAGTAAATGTATAGTAGGTCGCCTGTAAGCCAGGGTTTCACTGTGTGAAGTGTTATTGGAAACTCTGGAATCCGCCAAGACACGAGCTTGAGACACAGGCACCATGTAATTGTGCAATGTTATCTATTGTACAAAGCCATTCTCTCGCCATGAAATCAGAAACACAAAACATTTGGTTCAAGGTTATAGGACACACCACAAAAACAAACTCCACTCTCCTGGATATAAAAGACTCAACCACTCAATACATTCCAGAAGAGTTGTGAATTGTAATATATCACTGAGAATAGTTGCAAAAAAGGTCACTCGACTTTGCAATAATTTATTCAGCTTAGTGTCTTTTTCCACTAAGCTTAGTGTCAATTTCCATAGCAGGTCTTCATCACTGAAAGGTATCCTTTTTTAATGTAGACCTCAGAGACATTTCAACTTTAATTACTATTGCACGGTTCAATGGCAGTCTTAAGCTCTATGGTATTTTACATGTTAGGAGAAGTCAGCTGGTTTCATAGGATTTACTCTACGTATATCCCCTTTGGGGTGTGTGGATTAATGAAACTACCAATAATATTAGTGAATGTTTTTAAGCTTTTTTGCTGGTGTATAAATGTTAGATATATAATGGCTATAAGTATGATGAATATTGTCTAATAACCTGTTTTGATCCAGTGATTTATTATATATATATGTATATATATATAAACAGATGTTTGATTATACATGATTATACAGATGATATACACATAATTTCCACATAATTTGATATCTAATGAGGGTGTTATAAAGTTTTAATTATTTTTGTTCTCTATGATAATTGCCATTGACAAATGCTATTATAATTTATTATTATAGATGATTGAAAATGTTGGTTCATATTCATGACTATTTTTGTTCGTAATAGAGTTGTGTACCTTCCCTATCTCCCTAAATGTTTCATCCATCAGTGGGAAAATACCCAAAATTGGGTAATTAGGGTCAACTTTTCCTTTACAGAAAGGGGATCATTTTTAATTTGCTTTATATAGTTTTATGTTTCTTAAATAAATATGCTCTGCCCCAGAACCCTTTAAAAGATCCCCTAAGGGCTTTGACCTATGACCTGGGTATGTAAAATGACCCTCATTTCATTCATGACCGTACCTTTTATATCCTGTCATCAGAGGACTATTTTGTTATGAGTTTCTCAAATGGCCTGTGTGTGGACAGTCTGTCTTTGATCAAGCGCTTTTAGTAATTCAGTTTTGTGGTTTTGCACACACTTTTAGTCTCTCCTATACCCTGTTGCCTTCCATGAGAACTCACCCAAATCTTTATACCCTTCACCATAGCAGACTTGTACCAAACATCCTGGCTCCCTTGTACTCTACAACCCTGGCAGCCTTATTCCTAATGCCCTGGTACCCTTGCACCATACACCCTGCTACCCTTATACCAACACCCTGGTATACATATACCCTACACCTTGGTACCCTTAAACTCTAAGCCCTGCCACCCTTATACACAATACTCTGTTACCCTTATACTGAACACCCTGCTACCCTTATACCGAACATCCTGCTACCCTTGTACCAAACACCCTGCTACACTTATACCAAACACCCTGCTACACGTATACCATACAGCCTACCACTCTTATACCAACACCCTTGTAACCATATACCCTACACCTTGGTACCCTTAAACTCTAAGCCCTGCCACCCTTATACACAATACTCTGTTACCCTTATACCGAACATCCTGCTACCCTTATACCGAACATCCTGCTACCCTTGTACCAAACATCCTGCTACACTTATACCAAACACCCTTCTACACGTATACCATACAGCCTACCACTCTTATACCAACACCCTGGTAACCATATACCCTACACCTTGGTACCCTTATACTGAACACCCTGCTACCCTTGTACCAAATACCCGGCTACACTTATACCAAACATCCTGCTACACTTATACCAAACACCTTGCTACACTTATACCACACAGCCTACCAACCTTATACTCAAAACTCTTGTAACCATATATCCAACTCCCTGGCACCCTAACACCCTACTCCCTGGCACCATTAAATCCTATATCCTGGCACCCTAATACCATACATCCAGGTTCCATTATACCTTACCCACCGGTTCACAAGCGGAATGTGCTCATTAGATCCCAAAATGTTGCCGAAATTCACCTCTATTATCTCTGTCAACTTCCTTTTCCACCTTTTCTTTCTCAGTGACTGAACAATGGTAGGTTGAAGAAGGCTGTATTAGGTTAAAATTATATATTACATTTTAAGATGGCGAGATGTAGTCAAACATTTTAAACAGTAGCTGAGGTCAAAGAAATATTAAAAAAGACAGATTAACATTAAAATCCATATTACAGTTGATCAGAAATACTTTCGAAAAAGCAAGTTTCATGTCATTATGTGATTTTTGTGAATTAATCGTGATAACTTGACACTACACATGTGAACATGATTGATCATGTGTATAAAATTAGGAAAGCGCTTGTTTTCACATGATTTCATGATTTTTAAAGTTTGTTTTGTTAGAGGAGGGTAAAATGGCGTGGTTAATGTTGAAGCTTTGTGTTGGCGATTCCCTGTCTAATTCCCTCTGTATGGTCCCTTTGTGACCCCACTTGCATGAATATATCTGCACTTATTCAATGGATTGTATAAACCTGAATGTACATATTATATTACAAATACTTAATAACTATGGAAATAAAAATTCCCATTTTGTTATTAAGGTGTATGTGAGTGTGTGTGTGCGTGTGCGTGCATGCGTGTGTGTGCACTTGTTGCGTGTATGTCTGTACGAGAGAAAAGCGGAGCAGGGGATTTCGGTCCGGTTGAATATTGATGTTTTTTTATGTTAGACTGAAGGTGAGAAGGTTAATTGAATTACGTGTTTGTATGTCAGAGCACCAATTGATATTATTTTAAATATACAGAAAGTATGATCGTAAGAATTTTATTTGTGTATGTAGTATGTGTAAACTGAAAGAGATTTGAGATGTGAATATTTATTGCTTCTGTTATATTAAAAAGTGTCCTTGCAGTGAATCAATTTTCTGTCTTTAATTTATGTTGTATTAACATAATAACTGCAGGTGTGGTGCATGACGAGTCTCCAGCTGTGTCCTTGAGGTTTCTAAATCATGATTTACCATGGCAACATGGCCATCTAGTGGCTAAGCACAATTTCTACTACACGTGATTATGATGTCGTTGGTACAGTCGGGGTACAGTACGTGACGTTGGAACAGGTTGTATTCCTTGCGGAAAGATATGAAAGAGAATGAGGGCCCAACAATAGCATTTTATTTGTATTTTCAACAAAGACTTCAAAGCGATATATCCTATTACTAATATTAGCTAGATAGCCTGCGGACGTGTGACTTGAGTTTAAAACTTGTTTCAGGTAAATATTAGTAAAATAGGCATACCTAAATCATGCAATGTTAAAGAAGAGTACATTTTCGAAGCAACCCATTGATTTCCTTCATTTAAAGGCTACTTAATTTTCTTAGGTTAGCACGTCACTGCTACCCGATAGAAAACAAAACCACTCAGATGTAAACATCCGTAGGATCAGAGATAGCTAACAACCGCCTTTTAAAAGAAAGACGGTCCAGTAGCTATATTACTCCGTGTCACGTAGGCTACCTGCGTTCATGCATCATGCCTATCTGCCATACACTCTCATCTGAATTTATTGAAATAGGGAAACTACATACTTATTATCGGTTGACATGTGTATGTTAATCAGTTATTAAATTAATCGGTATCCTAAATCGTGTAGAATTTCAGCAGAACATAAAATGCGTCTCCGGACTACTTTGTTTAAAAATGGCGGACGTGGAGGCATTAATTCCCTGCTCTCCTCCACACACCCCGTGCAGTCATAGCAATCGTAGTTATTTGAGAGACTTGAGGTTGTGCTTAGGCAATGATGAAACTAAGATGGCGTCCAACCCAGACAGGATGAACGGGGGATAGCGAACTTGGTCACATTTATTTGATGGGGACGTAATTCTCACAGTTACTCGTTTACAAGAAAACGAGTCTTTGAAGTGGATACGTTAATCTTTACACTTCTACTCAAACAGAAGTGTATTTATGGGTGAAGCGAGCCTGAAAAAGGCCAACTTTACGTGAGCTAACTGGACCTAGCTTGCTAGCTAGATAACATTAGGTTGCTTGCTAACTACTAGTACTGTAGCTAACCAACGACAGCAACCCAGCTAACGTAAAACAACAACAGAGGACAGCCTCAGGAAAAGGAAGTCTCTTCTGGCTTGTCTGGGTTATTCTGATTAAAATAAAAACAATTTACATCTGGTTTAGGACAGGTGTGAAAAGGAGCCAATATTTCCAGTGGAACTTCCACGCCAATTCGCAGTGGCCCAATCGAGACCGGAGGTGCTGCCTGGGATGGGCTGAAAAGTGGAGGCCGTAACGTTAGCTTCCGCCACCCTAATCTTGACCCAGTGCTAAACAATAGACCCCGTGAGCTTTCAAGACACCAAAACGGCCCGTCAAATTATTGGTGACATCTAAATCCATATTTTCCTATTTGACCACGTTGAACGTGTCCGGAAGAGTTGCTGTCCAAGTACCAGTTATCTTACATGATGTAAGTCCTATAACATTAACTAGCTAGTCATATTTCTAATCAAGCAGCATAAGTTGCTAGAAATCCTAGTTAGCTGCTAAGTAACGTTAGCAAATTTTAAGAATTAAACTAGTTGTACATTTACTGCTTGGGTTTTTCTTGGTGTGTCACCAAGGATCTATGTATGTATAAATGACCTAGATTTTGTGATCATCGACAAAGACAATATTCATTTGTTACCTGACCTACCTTAGATGGGTTGCTCCTATATTTGGAATTGCTAATGGAGAGTGGATGAAAGTAATCAGGCCTTAACATTTTGTGGCTTGGTTTTACAATGTATCCAACCAGTAGACATTCTAGTGAGCTTCCTCAAAATGTTTGTTCGTTGACGAGAAATTGAGGAGGCCTTCTCAGGCTATTTACCTCAGTTGTTGTGAAATCATTTGTAGGTAAGAAAACTATTTTTAATTTGGACTAACTTTTCAAGCCACCAAACCTCAATGATATTTGTTAGTGAGTCAGTGTATTGTTTTTTGTAGGTGTCTAAATACCAAGCTGACCTCTTGATGCATCTTATCAGATTAATGACAAGAATGGCCCATGTATGAAGTGTTTGTAAGGTAGGGGGAGGGGATACCAGTTAACCTACGTAGACTTGAACTCCTCCCCAGATTGAGTAAACAGGTTGTGGTTTGCTGTTTTTGACTACAATATATGATTCATTACGTTTCTTCACATTAGAACAGTATTCAATTCAAGACTGCATTTACCAGTAGAAAAATCATGCAGCACTGGTCAAACAACAGGTGTCATAATTTTTTTGTTTTGTGTTTTATAGGGCACTTTGTTTGATCTTGTTAATGACTGAAGTGTTAGTGTTTCTTATGTTATCAAATGTATATCTGTGAATTTATCTATAAAAATACCTTGTGAATAATTCCATCTTGATAGATATTCAGTTGTCATATACAAAGCGATGTAAGACAGTGTTTCCAACCCTATGAGACATGCATGTATTCTTCCGGTAAATAATAATTAGTAAATATCTTATATATTCGCTATGTATTGTTCATTAAAATGACCATTGGTTAGCTGGATATCTTCCATATGGTGCCTAGATACCTTATAGTGACAATGCAGTTGACATTTGATAGCCAGTCTGCTAAGCACTGACTGTTGGTGACTTGACTTGCTAACTCTTGACCTGTTGCCAGGGCGATGGAGGGGGAAGATTTTGTGCCTCCTCCAGAGTGCCCAGTCTTCGAGCCATCATGGGAGGAGTTTCAGGATCCCCTTGGCTACATTGCCAAGATCCGTCCAATTGCAGAGAAGTCTGGCATCTGCAAGATTCGTCCTCCTGCTGTAAGTGTTTATGAATGACATACATCTTTCATTGAGTGATGCCGTCAGTATTAAACGCTCGTCTGTCTGGCCCAGTTCCTTAATTGTTTATTTTTTGTGTGTCAAACAGGTATGAGTTATTGATAGTATGGTATAACACAAATTGCAGTTAATAGGCTTGTTCTGCGGTTCTGTCACGGTGTCAGGGGAAAAGTGGATTTTCTGTATGTTCTTTGTTGTAATATCCCAAATGCATGAGGCAAATTCACAATTAAGTGATCCTACATAAACCCCTTTGAATGTTGTGGGTTATGGACTTCACCAACCTGGTATAGTATCATTTCTTTAATTGTTTTTGTGTGGATTTGGTTCATACAAAGTAGATTTTTTCTTACAAGCTCAGCTAAGGATGCAATGATTTCAGGTAACGCAACAAGTGTTTACATGAAGCACAGACATTGGTTAAACCTTTTTGTTTTGCTGCAGGACTGGCAACCACCCTTTGCTGTGGAAGTGGATAGCTTCCGCTTTACGCCCCGTATACAGCGACTCAATGAGCTGGAGGTAAAATAGGATCCTGTGTCTCACTGTTTTCAAAGTCACCTCTGGTTTACAAAGATTCTTATTTTGTTGTCATGTTGTACATATATTTATTTCTCCCCTAACCTTGCCCCACATCTGCAGGCAGAGACACGAGTAAAGCTGAACTACTTGGACCGAATCGCCAAGTTTTGGGAAATTCAAGGATCCTCCCTGAAGATCCCAAACATTGAGAGGCGCATTCTGGATCTCTTCAGCCTGTCCAAGGTGTCGGAGCTGAATGATCCATGTTCCCATTTGTTAATGAACGCTTGGTTATGTAGAGAGCCTTGCTGAAAATGTTTTCTAAATCTTCTCCGTGGCTAATACAATCCAGCATTAATTTAGCCGGCGATGCCCAATCTGACTGTGCACGTCATTATCCCGTTTTGTTGTAGGTTGTAATAGAGGAGGGCGGGTTTGACATAGTGAGTAAGGAGCGGCGTTGGGCTCGCGTGGCTCAGAAGCTGGGCTACCCTCCAGGCAAAAACATCGGCTCCCTCCTGCGCTCACACTACGAACGGATTGTCTACCCCTTTGAGGTGTTCCACACCGGGGCCAGTCTGCCGGTAAGGATGTACCATTCACTTAGAACGGTCAGGAACCAGCGCTACCAGTCACTTGTTCTGCGTGCAACGTCTGTGTAGTTGGTGTTGGTTCACGGAGAGGTCAAGCCCGGTGTTTCTCTGTAGCAGACCAAGCCGAAGCTGTATGACGGAGATGAGGTGGATCGAGAATACAAGCCCCACTCCATTCCTCTACGCCAGTCGGTCCAGCCCTCTAAGACGAGTAGCTACGGACGCCGAGCCAATCGCCTCCAGCCAGATGTGAGTGATGAGGCACAAGCTCCAATGAGCCATGTAGATCATCAGTGTATTCTGGCATTTTTTCAGGTCTTCCTTTTTTTTATGTTGTTTTTGCTGGAAGCCATGGTCATGTTATCGTTCAAAGGATATTATCACCCTCCACACTTGAAAAAGGAGCAACCACAATCTATAAACCTCATTTCAGATTCAAGGGCTCCATATCTTTTGAATCTGTGTCCTTCTGAGAAGTGGAACTAGTGCTCATCCCTGATAATCATATTTATCTAGTTAGTCTAGCACCACTTTATCTTGACCTTAATGTTAAATTTATAGACTGTCTTGGAGTTAAACTTGTACCATTCACTCATGTTGTCATCTAATAATATTCATTGCTTTTGGCAATGAAATACCCCATTACTTTATATGGATGTCCTTGTTTTTAATAACTTAGCCTGAAGAAGAAAATAATTAACCTGTGAATTCCAGTTCTTCCACTTCAAATTCAAAACGAATGTTGGGGACACAGTGAAGATGCACTCAGAACGCATCCAGCATGCTTGCTCTGTGTGCCATCATGCTGCTGATAGTTTCTTCTTTTCCCCCATATTGTGCTGTGTTTTATGCTGTACTCATTTCGCACTCTCTCTTTTTCTCTCAATGTTTTTTTTGTCACATGCTATAACAGATTGCTCAACCATTGAAGTCACCTGTATCTATATCTTTTTCCCGTATTGAAAATTCTGTCCGTGCACTTCTTTGCTTTTTAAAGTTGTTTTGTAGTGATTTCTATGATTTTCTTCTTCTTGGGTGTTTTTGTTCTGTGCTGTAATGGGTCGTTCAGGAGTTTGACAATGAAACCCTTTGTCTATGACCCCAGGGCCAGATTAAGTTGTGGATACCATTAGTTGTCTCTGTTTTCAGTGTTAAACTTTCTAACTAGCGTTAGCGCCAGTATGCATATGTTTCCAACTTTACCATAAACATCTATTCTTAGAGCTAACACTGGTTAGCGCTGGCTCACACAGCTACCCTAATTACTGTCAAACTTCATTCAGAGACTGAATGGTATCTATGAGTTAACCTAACTAGACAACAAAACAAAGGTCTTAATTGCTCAAATCCTGGTTTATTCTGTTAAATCTTCTTATTTCATTTTCTGCTCTCATTATTTAGGCTCTGCGTTCTGTGGTCTCAGAAGTGCTTGTCATGTTATCAATACAAGCACTGTTTTATTTGGCAAAAACCTTGTCCACCCACACCCCTTTTCCACATGCACCTATGTATTGTAGTCACACAAGCCATTGTAATTACATACAACATGTTACGAGCTCTTCTTATTCCTTCTCTCCTTCCAATGACTTTTTCTCCGTAGCTCTCCTTTTCTTCCTCTTCTTCCTCCTGCTCCTGTCTCAGTCCATTTGTTGCTGTTGTCTCCCCATGCAGGGTCCGGAAGATTCTGCCCCTCACCCTCTCACCACTGGCTCTCAGCCTCAACACATCTCTGCATCGGTACTGACGCTCTCTCGGGCACAATGCGTTTGCTCGCTCTCTGCCCTCCGCTGTCTCCTGGCTTCCCTCTCACCCCTCTAGCCGGCTCGGTTTCTCTAGAAACCACCTGCTGCCTTGCTCCGGCCGCCATCTTTGGCACCCTGTCATAGTTTATTATAGTACATCACCATTGGACAGTCTGACGGCTTTAGCTGTCTCTAGCCTTTCTTCCACGTGCTCGCCCACTCACTGTTTGTCCCTGGCTTCAGCATTTACCTTTCACCTGTCCCTGTTTGTGAAATCGGTGTGATTCTCTCTCTCCTGTCTTGTTTGCTCGGGTTGCTTTACTGTTAGGCAGTCAGTGTATCCTTGCTTTGACTGGTAACAACGCTTCCACCCCCTGTCTGCTGCAGTGCTGTGGTGTGACTGCATGCGTTCTGTTAGAGGTCTTTGCTCAGTTAAAAACCAATAGGAACTGTTTGGCGAGAACTCTGTTGATTTCCCTTGGCCATTTGAGATGGTAAGTCTAGGGTTAGCAGTTGAACATTTTGTCAGTTAACTAGCTGAAACGGTCACTTATAGAAAGCTTGATTGTTTATGGTACCTGAAAATCTAGACATTGATATTTAAAATATTTTGGAAACGCCAAAGCAGTTTGGTGCAGTTATGTCCTCGAGAATCCTCCTTAGAACTCAGACAATTTGACCGATTTTGTTTGTTTAAAAAAAAAAAATCAGTTCAATCACTCTGATTAGATGCTTTTCCTATGACACAATGGTGGGTCTTGACCTTTTAATGGCACTGTTGTGATGCATTGAGGGGCTGTATGTTCCTGGCTTGTCTTCTCTTAATACTACAGATGCTTCTTCATCCTCACATTCTCCTAACCCGTTGACCCGTCTGCTTCTCCATCCCCTCAGTAGTTGTATTGCTGTTCCCTCCACACACTGACCTTGAATCTCTGTCCCCTAGCCCGATCCCACAGAGGAGGATATAGAGAAGAACCCAGAATTGAAGAAACTGCAAATCTATGGGGCCGGTCCGAAGATGATGGGGCTAGGACTGGTTCCCCGGAACAAGAGCATCCAGAAGAAAGGTAACACCGATGTGTCTGTAATGGTGTTCTGTAGGACTGTCTTTCATTAAGCTGGTGTGTGTTGACCGTTTCTCTGGTCTCTCTGCAGAAGAGCTACCTCAGACTGTGACTGTCTGTAACACATCAGCTGCTGTCCAGGTCAAAGATGAAGCTGGGGAAGTCAAAGAAAATGAGGGCGAGGAGAAGAGCACTGCCACGCCGGCTCCTCCCTCTGACGGCACTGTCAAGGATGAGAAGGATGGAGATGGTGTGGACGGACATGATGAAGAGGACTCTAACACTGAAGAGCCCTGCACCAAGATGACCATGAGGCTGAGACGTAACCTCAACAACCCACAGTTTGTAAGCCTCAGTTCTCCCTAATGGGACGGTTACACAGACACAGATTAAGACTAATCCTTGGTTAGGAAGTGTTATCACTGGAGATTCTGCGTCTAGAGTCTGTCTGGGAATTCAGACTTGTATGTTATCCGATTAAAAAAATATCTGATGATTTATATCATATTAGCTCAGTTTAAATGGAGTTAAGATTTTGACCCTCCTGTGTTTGCTCCTCTCCTAAGGTGGACTCCTTTGTGTGTCGGATGTGTGGCCGTGGAGACGAGGACGAGAAACTCCTGCTGTGTGATGGTTGTGATGACAACTACCACACCTTCTGTCTGTTGCCCCCTCTCGCTGAGGCCCCAAGGGGCAACTGGCGCTGCCCCAAATGTGTGGCCGAGGTTAGAAAACCCACTGTGTCCTGTGTCACCTGTCTTTGTGCCTGCAGCTCACAGCCCAGTCTGGTTATAGATGGAGTCTTATTTCCATTTTAACGTTGTTTAACGGCGGGGCTGTGCGGTTTAACAGCGGGGCTTCATTGTGTATTTTCAAATGTACTTAGGGATTAAACGTATTTATTTTCTTATATTGAGTCCTTCGGAATTATGCATTACATATTTGTTGCAGTAAAATTATACACAATGTTTATTTTTATGTGAAAATTTTATTTTTCCATTTATTCAAAAAGAGTTGAATGTGTGTTAAGGGGCAGTGCAAAGTGTCTTTGACACTTGCATGCCAGCCAAACATATTTCAACATCCTTAAATACTGTGTGTCTAAGGCTAACGGAAGGCTGATCAGAAGCATGTTGAAAAGTATTCTTAACTTATTTCAGCTTCATAGGTGTCAAATAGTTTAGGTTGCTAATACATGTCATCTGTTGTTTATCATTATTCTGAGCGTTGCTTAGCGTTTATTATAAGGCAACTAAATTACAAAAGATAGCTGTGTTTCTAACTATAGATAAACAAATGTCACACTTTATTCTGCTTTGATATTTAAAGACAGACTAAATACAGAAAAGGAAACAGGCAAGTCTAGTGGCAAATGTGGTTTGCTGCCCTCACTGGATTCAAACCCAGGTCTCCCACGTGAGTGGCTGTGTCTTTAACCACTACACCACGGGGCAATTTGTTTGCCCAGTGTCGGTCCAGGGTATCAACATTGGATCATTTTCTCACACAGAGTTTGAATATTTCACTAGACACCATTAAGCTTTGTGTTAAACTCACATTTCTTACTAAGTTTACCTTCACCATGGTGTCTATGAACTGTATGGCTTTTGCCACTGGTGCTTTATAGCCAGTAACAGGCATACTAGTATCTACTATCTTCCTATATATTGTCATATGAATTCAGCAATTGGTAGCAAGACTGAAGATGAACTTTACACAGCCAAAGCATTTTCATGGCACAAAATGTTAGTTTTTTTTATTTATACATGAAAGACATAGTTATTGTATCTATCAATAAAGGTGACGATAGCTGTATCTTTCATCAAGTGAAAAGATGAGAATTGTGGAAACCCCAACTCATTTACTGCCCAATGGGTTTTAATCTAGCCTATATTAGCCCAAATATCATGCACAGATCCCTTCTTCGAAAGTCCGCCAGTTTTCAGCTTCATTAATCGTCTCTCATTAATGCTCACATCCATATCTCTTCCTGTCCTCCCCCAGGAGTGTAAGAGGCCAGCGGAGGCCTTTGGTTTTGAGCAGGCTACCAGAGAGTACACCCTGCAGAGTTTTGGGGAGATGGCTGACACATTCAAAGCAGACTACTTCAACATGCCTGTCCATGTAAGGGCACCCTGATCTATTTGCGCACACTGATGTAGAGAAAAACCCATGCTTATTATTCCCACTCAGTGGTTACATTGATTGAATTCAATCTGTGTTTTATGCTGGTCGGTGTGTTTCTGATGGTCTTTTTCTGTCTGTAGATGGTTCCAACAGAGCTGGTGGAGAGGGAATTCTGGCGGTTGGTCAGTAGTATAGAGGAGGATGTGACAGTGGAGTATGGAGCAGACATCCACTCTAAAGAATTTGGCAGTGGGTTCCCCATGAACAATGGCAAGAAGAACCTCTCCAAGGAGGAGGCGGTAACTACCATCTATTCCATTTTTCCTGAATCGACTTTCATACTGTATGTTGTGCTGTATTTATAGCTGACCTGTCAACTAAAACATTTTTGCATTGCATTTGAGGTACACAGTTTGAAATGAAAGTACACACGTACGATTTCTGACTTAACAGGATGTGAATTTGAGGTAGTAGTTTTTTTTTTACAAGTGTGCTGCCTTGCTTTTATGCCAGTCCTACTGTATTCACTGTCTTAAAATGGCTGCACCTTCAATGTTCCAGCTCCAGAAAAGAGCATCTACATAGTCTGTGTAGTGAACAGCACATGTGTGCAGGGCAGGACTACTTAAAGTCAACATGCATGATGCAACCTCAGGCCCATCAGAGTTATTGATCAAAAGTTACCTTTTTGTTATCAGTTAGTACAAAGTTACTTAAGTCAATCCATCAACTTTAATAAGGCTGGATGAATATGTTGATGCCATATCAAATGCGTTTAAGCGCATGGCATTTACAACATAATTTTCGTCAAACGTCACTGACTCCCTCTGACCTTCCCCTACCTGACCTTTGACCTAGATCAGCATCCTGTCAGTTTACCTTAAGCCCTAGGGTTAACCCTGAGTGCACATCAAACGTTTTTGTCGTTGCTATTGAAGAGCAGCCAGTTCCCAAATACTTATAACCATCTCTATAATCTACAATTCCCATGTTGATAGCCTTCTGCCACCACCATCTGATTTATATTTTACATTAAAAAAAAACAGATGTGCAATTCCTGTTAAGTTAAGTGTGTGTGTGTCTGTGTGTGTGTCTGTGTGTGTGTCTGTGTGTGTGT
>JACXGJ010003399.1:0-54154 GCA_016801105.1 Esox niger
CCTCTCCGGGCCTTGTGTGCTGCTAGCAAACCTGTAATGAATTTGCCAGATCAGCGTGGGATTAGGAGGTTTGAATATCTTGGGGGGGGGGGGGGGGGGGTGCAGGATTTGGAACTGTTTACAAGGCGTGAGGCCAGGGGTTGAAGGGGGTTAAGACTCATTCGCCCTGATCGACGCCAGTCGTTATTGAGTTATTCAAACGCGCCGCTCTTTGATTCTCGTCGACTCCAAGAGGGCACTTCGCACGTCCACATTTGCATTCAGGCGATGGTTAAATACCAAAATTAATCCCGTGCCCCATATTCGGAATTGTAATGCATTCACGAGGTCCCGGGGTCACCCTGATCCCACGCGCTGTTTAAAACGAATTGCAACAGCCTGAGTTGATTAAATGCTTTTGATTCCTCTAACAGCTTATGCGTCGTTTCGATATGTACTACGTGGGGGGGTTGGGGGAGAAATTGGTGATTTGTTTCAAAAGCTCATACGCTCCCCGGAGAGCGGGACAGCGGCGGAGGACGTGAGGCGGCAAAATACTGACTTTACAGCTGAAAAAAGCACTCCGCTTTTAGCAAAGGAGATACCTTTTGTTCTGCGAGTATAGCTCGCCATCTGGGTGGGTTATGGTGTGGCCTCCATCATGTGCCACAAGGAAGGATGTGGGATAGACAGGCGACTGCAGCGGGGATGGCAGCCTGCTGATACGGCATGCTGTCAGGTAGACAGCTCATAAATCATTAATCCACAACATGGCGAAGCTGAGAAGTCCTCTCCTCAGTCCTCAGGCCCATTGTGCCTCTAGCTTGGACCCCTATTTGGTTCCATATGTTTTGGGGAAACAGACTAATGACAACAAAAGGCGGGGCCTGTTTCAGGAACACCGTCCGGGTTGCGGAGCCTCGCTTTCTCCCCTTCACAGAATGTCGCACATCTCTGTTCTGTCACCACCTTGTCTCCGCTCTGTTACATAATCTTTGTTTCAATCACATCATCTGTGTTTTCTCACCATCTTGTCTCTGTTCCGTTACTTCATCTCTGTTCTGTTACCACTTCGTATCTGTTTTGTTACATACAGCTCCGGAAAAAATTAAGAGACCACTGCACCTTTTTCTTTCCTTTCCAAAAAAGTTGAAGAAGGTTTTAAGTGAGGAAGAGAAGGGATAAAATTAAGAGACCACTGCAAATTGAACGCTTCTGTTCCTCACTCAAAACTTTCCTTTTCAACTTTTTTGGAAAGGAATGAAAAATGTGCAGTGGCCTCAGAATATTTTCCCGAGCTGTAATCTTTGCTTCAATTACGGCATCTCAGTTCTGTTACCACCTTGTGTCTGCTCTGTTAGATAATGTCTGTTTCAACCACATCATCTCTGTGCTGTTACCACCTTGTTAATGTTCCGTTACATAATCCCTGTTTCAATCATCTCTGTTCTCTATGTCACCAAAACACCTATGTTCTCTGTCAACACAACACCTCTGTGTCTACACAACACCTCTGTTCTCAATGTCATCACAACACCTATGTTCTCTATGTCATCACAACACCACTGTTCTTTATGTCATCACAACATCTCTGTTCTCTTTGTCTACACAACACCTCTGTTCTCTATGTCATTACAACACCTCTGTTCTCTATGTCATCACAACACCACTGTTCTTTATGTCATCACAACACCTCTGTTCTCTATGTCTCCACAACACCTCTGTTCTCTATGTCATCACAACACCTCTGTTCTCTATGTCATCACATCACTTCTGTTCTCTCCATCACCAAATTATCTCTGTTGTTACTGAAAATTGTTGCCATGCATGATGCAATGTTATCTGTACGGGCATATCATGTTCACGGTGAACCAAGACGGTGTCTTATTCACACAGTCAACAAACTGGGCAACATAAGTGCAATCAAGCTGTATAGTTACTACTAACATATTGCGTTTATGCAGTCTGCCAAGGGTAACTGTATAAAACTAACCTATAACACCTCAAATACAACATAATTCCATTTGTACGCTCTGACTAAATCTGTATATTCCCTTAACCCGTCTGAAGTACAGTACATGCAGTTTTATCATTGATTCGTTAATACAGGACATTAGTGTGCAAATAGGATTCGGTTTACATAAACAAAGTCACAAATCCCACTCTCCATCTTAGGTAACCATGGCAATGTTCATCTGATCAATTTCCTGTCATTGGCCGTGCGTCCTTCGAGGCCATAAACATTCATTAGCCATGCTCGGACACTCACTAGCGTGTTTGGCTAACACACGCAGGAACAGCAGAAAACCTAACTACTGGATTACACAGTGAAGTCAATAGGCTTGCTGTGGCTTAAATGAAAGACATGTGAAATGCTTCTTTGTGCGGTATTATCAGTACTTAGTTATAAATTGTCCTCAACTTATGTTCTGAGTAGTATTGCACATAATTAATGAGGGGAAATTGCCAAGGACATTACGGTACAAAGTTATCTCAGTAATACAGTATGTATGCATGTAACGAATTCCATGATCCTCTGTACGTCTCACAACTCAATGGTCAAAGCATTTCTCCGAATTTGTCTCCAGCAGAGGGTCAAGAAAGAGCCATGATCATTTCTAATTAGATTTTAAAATGTGAATAATTTAGAAAAATGTTGCCATGTCGTCTGAACAATACCACGCACATATCGTCAAAAAACACATCACAAAATCATATCGTAAAACTGTATTGATTTCCATCCACAGGACTACTTCGTATTCACCAGCAGGCTTTATCACCAACAGAGACCCATACATTTACAGGATAAAAGTGCAAATATACAGTAAGTGATTCGGTAACTAATCGTTTAGTTAATCCTCTTGTTCCGGCATTGGGGGAAAATTTCAATGAGCTACTTAACAAACAACGCCCGAAAAATCCAGTACTATACAATGCCCTTCGTTAGGTTAGGATAAACATACAGCATTACATTGCATTTACAGTCTTAAGAAGAAGAACGTTCAGTGCTCTACACTTCCATTAGGCAGCACTTCCTTCTCCATGGGACAGCCATTCCATGTCTTGATCCTGCATTGATCTCTCTGGTTCACATGCTAAATGACACACGTCCTCCAACAGAGAGCTCCTCCATTAACATGTCTCGCTAGGCCGTGAGGACGAGTGGGAGGAGGTGGAGGGTGAAGGAGGACAACAGGGTGAAGGTCACTGAGCTGAGAGTAACGTCTGTCCCCAAAGACACACACACGCACGCAAACACACACGCACACGCACACACACTGCTTTTACAAGCCCACACCCCCACTCCGTACACACACACACACCGTCCCAAAAGCGTGGAGGACACACACAGTCTCCTCGTACAGATGTCTACAGAATCGTTACGCCTTTGATAGTACTAGTCAAATTTTTTCTCCAGTGGTTCGGTTTGTCAGATACTGACTTAGGAGCCTTTTATTTCACTGATCAACACTTGGGTCTTCGTTAATTTCATGCAGAGAGGAGGAAGAACAAGAAGTAAATAATAAGCAGTATGAGTGGATATGGTACTATCATAACACCCAGTGCTTTAATTTGAGGTACATACAAAAGTCCTCTCTTCAAGCAGTTTGCAATTAGACTAATGGTGGCTCTTTCCCCAAATAAGCATGATCTCCAATTACATCAGCTCCGGAGCCCCGGGAGGCCAGAGAGTTGTGAAAAACAGAGCCGCCCCCCCCAAGGGCCACAAACAAGCATCTTTGATACTGAGGCTAGTGGCTGATTGTGCGGAAGAACCAGAGGCTTTTGTTCCGGCACATTTCTAAACAGGCATTATGGAGGAGCGCTTTTTTAACAAGCACATAAAACAACACTCACAGACAACATGTGAAAACAGCGAACACACGAACACAGAGCCACGGCTAACGTCCTCCGTACATCGGCCTGTTAGGCAGCAAAGGCGGAGCGGCAGTGGAGGATGAGGGCACCCGAGCAGAGGGAGGTCTCCGGGGGGGGATTATCTCCTTCACCCATCGCCCAGCTACAGCGGCCAGCTCCGGACCACACAGCTCAGTGATGACCCCGTTTGGCCTCCACGTCAGCCCTCCGTCAAGGTTAAACACACCAGGGCAGAAGCCCCCCTTCCTTCCGCCTTCACAGAGCTAACAGTCTGGAAACCAAGTTCTCCTCAATCCTGGAGGGTTTTTGTGAGGCGTGGGGGGGGTTCTCCAAATGAATATGGACCTGCATCGTATGGCACGCTGAACCATTGTACGTTTGGATGAAGATATCCACATGAAGATTATATTGTTCCCATCTGAAGGTGGGGACTGCTTTGGTCCTGTGTGTTCTGATTGCTTTCTTCACATGCGAGCGCTTATGTGTGTGTGTGCTTGTGGGGCATAATATAGACCACATGCTATGGATTCCTTTACAGTCTTCAATGGACACATGTTGGAAACGGGGCCTTTTGAAGTTTCCAAACAATGTGCGATATCAGGAAACAAGCTGGGTTGCATGGAGAAGGAATGTGAGGCACTGGGGGGGTGAGCAGAAGGCCGTCGGGTAAAAGTAACACACAATGAAAGATGAAAAAAACGAGTGGACCACTCGTTAAAGGCAGGTGACTTTGAGCTTGAAGAAGAAATACGAGGGTATTTACACACATAAGCATGTACACAAACACATTCAGAGACACACACACACACACAATACTCAAGCACAGGCACATACGCAAAACACACACAGAGACAGGACAGAGAAGGCTGCCCTCATGGTGAGACTACGTCTATTTTTACCGGCGAAGGAGAGTAGCCTCTTTAATCACTGCGGCATTGTTCTCTGTCATTGTGGGAAGACATAAGGGTATCCAGCTGAGACTAGCTAGCCGGCAGAACACTGAGATATGAAAGGGCTCGCTCGCAAACACGACAAGACAAGCCATCCTCTCCCAATATATCATGCCACCAATGAAATAACGTTTAGTATAGTATATTAGACGCCGTTGGTGTCCTACTGGGTAACTAATCTGATTTGTACTGGATCTGCTTTACCCTCGGCTAGCAGAAGGAGCTGTGAGGAAGTCAAAACTGAAAACACCACCCGGGCTAATGTCAGCGGCTGGGCTGGGGGGGTGGGGCATCACAAATGAGCACCAATCCCCTGACAGGGTGCACTCGTTTAACAAAACGCGTGTCATAAATAAATAAATCTCACCTCCGTGAGAGAAGGGATCTGTAACGTGATCCCGGGCCATTAATATTCTAGAGAGTGCTAATGCCGACTTTTAGAAATATTAATAAATCTCTTTCATTAGGCCGGGCAACAGATCTTGCAAGGACTGCCTTCTCCCTTCTCCCCTTCTGTCTGTCATTGGGAACCTTTAATGTCCACCGGAGCTGTCAGGCCATTGTGAGACGCACCGTTTGCATGCTGAGGTGCATTTGATGTCCCGAAACAACGGGGAGGGAGATGGAGGGATGGGGGGGTTGGAGAAGGGGTCTGAACGGCGGACAGCCAAGGGTATGACTTTGAGAGAGGTTCGAGTTGAAGACAGGTTTTATATAATTTTCTTTAGCTGACACTAATACACCGTTTTTCCAGCTGCAACAAGTAGCGCGAAAGGTGGTGTATCTGTTTTGGCTAGCTGAGAGAGGTGAATATGGTTTTGGCTAGCTGAAGGTGGTGAATCTGGTTTTGGCTAGCTGAGGGTGGGGAATCTGGTTTTGGCTAGCTGAGGGTGGTGAGTCTGGTTTTGGCTAGCTGAGGGTGGTGAATCTGGTTTGGCTAGCTGAGGGTGGTGAATCTGGTTTGGCTAGCTGAGAGTGGTGAATCTGGTTTTGGTTAGCTGAGGGTGGTGAATCTGGTTTTGGCTAGCTGAGATTGTTGAATCTGGTTTTGGCTAGCTGAGAGTGGTGAATCTGGTTTTGGCTAGCTGAGAGTGGTGAATCTGGTTTTGGCTAGCTGAGGGTGGTGAATCTGGTTTTGGCTAGCTGAGGGTGGTGAATCTGGTTTTGGCTAGCTTCTGGAGAATGGGTAACATGATTGATGAACCCTTTGAAAAAGCATGTGAACACGCAGTGAGAACTAGCAGAAGAAACTCAGTGGAGGCATGTGGACCGCCCTCCTCGTGGGTGCTGAGGGTTGAGGCTAGTCGCTACAGACAATCTATCTCCAAACAATTGAAAGCCGAACGTGCGAGCTGACTATCGCCAATTCAAATGAGAATAGTCGTTTGGGATGGTGATCTGCAGCAACGCGTCCCTGTAACCCCGTGGACCGGTATTGAACGTCACTGACCCCAACCTGTCTTTAACTTAGCTCCTCTGGTGGGGTCTCCAGTGTTTGACCGGGGGGGGCAGTGGTCTCGTCTGTGCTGCAAGCTCTTTTTTCCCCTTCTCCATCTGAGCTCACCTCTGCGTCAATAAGCTCCTCTCTCCGAAAGGGCTGTTATCTCTGGCCGTATCGATCCGCTGTTCCTGACGGCATTATTGAAATATTCTTTGTGCTCTGCTTCCTACCTGTCAGTCAAATCAGCGTCCGCTGAGGA
This sequence comes from Esox niger, assembly GCA_016801105.1. NCBI lineage: Eukaryota > Metazoa > Chordata > Actinopteri > Esociformes > Esocidae > Esox > Esox niger. The sequence goes on from JACXGJ010003399.1 coordinate 6,509, forward strand.
CAAGTGTCCAGACGGACAGACCGGCAGACAGTCGGACACGTCGAGCCCCATGTCAGCTTGAATTTACATTGGTGCTGGAGACTGAAAGATAACAACATTGTTCAGCACAGTCGACCATTTGCAATAGTTTAAAGATGCCAAAAAGGATGAGCCTAAGCGAGGGCAGTTCAGTAGCAAGCAACATCCTAAAATGACACAACTTTATAAGAGCAAGAAGGTTCCAAACTCTTTCAAACTATGCGTCCAATGCTAATATATGGAAAAAAGAAATAAAAACATGGACCATTTACTGTAAATATAAATTGGATGTAGTCAGCTATAACAAAGCATTTATTATTAGTACCGCTCCAGAGAGATGTGTTTGATGTGACTAGAAGTCATATACTAAAAGCATGTCTTTAATTAAAAGCTCAGCTTGGTAAGCTGATATTAGCCAGGCAGCCAGCACAGCAAAACTGGGCCCCCCTTTCCAACGTACATTTCTACCCTCATGGCCTCCACCCATAGAGCCCCCCCCAACATCCTATCCACCCCAGCCTGAAATACCTATCCCGCCTGGCCCCCACCTGCTTTGGAACGCATTCGTGCATGCCAATCGATGTCCACACATCTGTAGTTAACGGCGCACTGTAATGCAAATTATGCCGAATTGATTGGCGCGCTCCCTCCGGCTGCGAGGGCGCTCCCTTGCCCGGCCCGAGCCGGGGCCTGCTCAGCTCCCCTCGACAAACAGGGGAGACTCGCAATCCGATAAACGGCCCGCAACAACAACACGAAGGGGGAGGAGGGGACGGGTTGAGGGGACAAACTGCAGCTTCAGCAGTACAGTGCAACAATGAAAACGACCGTCCGGGACCTACCTCTTTGCCCCTGACAGGATCACATCGCAGCGGCACGAGGGGAGCGGCTCTCAACTGTACCAGAATACAAAGTAAGGCGCGAGTAATTACAGCACGGATGGCAAAGTCTAATTTCATAGCAATTAGCGCGACGACTTATCATTAGCTCAATCTCCTGGCATCACTCAAAAGGGTGCCCTCCTTTGAAAAAAAACGAAGAAGAAAGCAGATCAATCAGTGACAAAGATCATCATATCTGGACGCCTCGGGTGAAAACTGATTCCTGAAAAACCGGTGCTTGAAAAGCTTAAGATCTTCTAAACGCCAAATTAGCTGAAAGACAGTGAGTGAGAGATAGTGAAAGCAATTGAGTTCATAACACTTTTCCTGACTTTTTCTCTCTCCTGACGTTTAAAACTTAACTTAGAGCCCACAGACTGAAGGTATTTTTTCTAGGCGTGTTCAATTGTTGACATCCGAAACACCTTTGTCCTGCCCGCTAATATCCAAAACACTTTAATCAATTACAACATATTTGGTGCAGTAAGAATCATTTGGTCATGACAGAGGGTTAAAGTGAAAACATCCAGAAGGCGGGACAGGTTGGAATGCTTCCACACATAGCTACAGTAACAGTAGGAGATCTGGCAGCCCAGCCCCAGTGCACTGTATTGGACCATATCTAGACGTTGAGTGGATTCTCTAGACCTAGGCCCACTCCTCAGTACCTAGCTGGTTTTAATTACTACTCTTTCCTGTCCCTATAGCAGTGGGATATCTGTAGACGCTGTTTAACCTCACTCGTAAAATTATATTGAGGGCGCCTTGTCATAACGTTTTCTTAAGTTTTCCATATTACGCGTCCTTGTGAGTTTTCAGGCCGTGTCATATGCTCTTTAAGTCTGCCACAAGGTCGTAATGGTGCCGCGTGTTCCATAAAGTGTTGGCCTCAGTACAGAGCGGCATCCAGTGGAACGGTTTACAGTGTAAAAGGCTATTGATTGCAAACTGTGTGTCCGGCGCGTTTTCCAGGCTAGGGGAGGCGTTTGCAGAGTCCTGGGGTTGTATCTGTGCAAGACGTCTCAACGTGGATGTACTTCCAGGTAATTGATAATGTCAGGGTTTTCACTGCCACCCCCTAGCTCCCCCCACACTCTGCCCTCTGAGTCCGCAGCCTCACCTGGAATGGCAGCAGCAATTCAATTACTATTCAACACATAAATGAGCATGGCTTCTTTTTTTCCCTTTTTGCATAGCCAGGGCTTATGGAAATTAGCTTCTTTTCTCTGACACGGAGGTGCGGAGGCACTCGCCTGGGTGTAATGTCACCCCACTTAAAGTCTATGTAAACAGCATTATCGCGTGCGTTAGCACAGCCGCGCGACCCCTGAGTGCTAGCCGCAAGGTCAGGGTGGACACACGGGGGAGAGGCGGCCAGACGGGGAGAGAGGATCCGTAAAGGAGACAATCTATACATGTTCTGCATTTGCTGAACACTGGTGTAGTACTGTGTGCGTGTGTTTGTGTGTGTGTGTGTGTGTGTGTGTGTGTGTATGTTTGTGCGCGCGCATGTGGAGTGCTAAATGGCCTGCCTCGGACAGCTCTATAGGGAACACTGGAGGACAGCTGCAGAGCTATTAGCCAGGTGGAAAGTGACTTTCTTCTTACACCTGAAATACTCCTCATTCTCTCTCTCTCTTCTTTCTTAATTTCTCTCTCACTTTTATTCTCTCTTCCTCTCCCTCTCTGCTTAGCAGCTAGCTTTGGTTTCAGCCCCAGCAAAATGCCTCACACACACACGTGAACATCAGAGACGGATACAGGTCGAATCCCTTTCAAAACACACAGTATGTCCACTCGCATTTCATCTCTGACTTTCAAAAGGGACAAATATGAACTCGAATACACACCCCTCTGTCTCCATTCCTGACAACACTTCAGCAACATACCGATTATTCTCTTTCAGTATGATTTCTCGGTTGGAAAAAAAATGCCTGCCTGTTTCATCTGTGTCCGGGAGCACTTGTGTGACACAATGAAAGTATTCGGAGGAACTCTGGGGCCCTGCGTCACAAACTGACAGGCTGAATAGCTGTGGCGCTCATTAGCTGCCATGGCGACCGAGAGACAGGGAATAGCATTTCAGTGGGCCGCACAAAAGCACCTCCAATTAAATGTCAATAATTTAACAAATCCTTTGAACTTGTCTCGGGTCTTGTTTACAGGGGCTTACAAGAACACTGGAGCGTCATTGTCTCATTATCTTCACAGCAGCAGGAGAGAAAGAGAGCGAGAGAAACAGAGGGAGAAAGAGAGACGGGGAGAAAGAAAGAAAGGAGAGAGAGAACGAGAGAGAAACAGAAAGCAAAGAGCGCGGCAGAGAATAAGGTAGAGAGAGAAAAGGGGGGATGAGAGAGATGAGAAAGAAGGGAAGAAAGAGGGAGAGAGTTTGATACAGGTATAGGAAAATGCAAATAGAAGTGACACAGGAGTGACACAGGTGTCCTCAGAGGCTAATGCAGAACACGGTGTGTTCTGCATTAGTACTCCCCTCAGTACTCCCCCACTGAAGGTGAGAAACTAAGAACACTTGGGCTCAGTACTCACTGAGCTGGAACCATTTCAGTGGAAAAAGGCAAAGATCAGCTGACCAAAACACATGACGCTGGCATAGGGGGTGAGGAAGGCAGGTACGCAGCCAACTAAGTGAGTACCTGCAAAAGCATCACATGACAAATGTCACTGATGAATCGTTGATTAACTTATGGCCCAGAGGTTCGTAACAAAGTTAATGTCAATTGGATACTACAGTGTGAATGTTAATGACATATTTGGCCCCAGTTAAGTTCTCAAAGTTCCCTTGCTGTCTTTTCTGGGACAGCTGACAGGTGAACCTCCTGTTATATTATACCTCTATGCTCAAGTTTATTATTATGGTGCAATAGAACGGCACTGAACCAAGTCTTCGGGTTTCTCAACCTAAACCTTCAAGTGGGTATGGAATTACAGTATATTCTCACAAAATGTTGTTTCTAGATATAGCAGGATCTTCTCAGAATCACAACAAGGAATGAGTTTGATTGAAGCGCCTGAAAAAAAGACTGATATTGAAAAAGGGGCAAGAGTTATGAGGTGGTTCGACCTCGCTGCCCTTTGTACTCATACACAACAGCTGTGTCCTACAGTAAGCATGAGAAGAGTTTACCGCGTAAGCCCAGGACAAGATCATCCCGTTGAGAATCAGACGGATCTTCTACTCCGCAAACACAGAGAGGAATAGAAGATGTGTATAAAAAACAGCCCCCGCCTCACAGGAGAAACAAGAAGCCTGAGATCTCCTGCCTCTTGGCCCAGGCCAACATTATACATCTCTGTTTACTGAGATTCTTTTCTTATTACAAAATGATTTCTGTTTCAAAACATGCATGGATTAAGAAGGAATATGAAGGAGAGGTCGGGAAAGGTGGCTCGTCTTCCGGAGAGGCGAGCATTGAGGAAAAAAAACACAATGCCTATATGAAAAGAAAATAACACGTAGGAGAGGGGATTGCGTTCAACGCTGTTTGTGCTTTTGCATAAAGCAATTAAGACCGTGCGTTTTGCTCGCAACAAAAACAGAGGGGAGTGGAAAAAGATGCAATGGCTGCACAATCCAAACACTGACTAGCCAGTGTTATTCTAACGAAGCCTGCTTTCAGAGAGATTTCAATTTAATTGATTCCTTTTTAAACAAATACAGTGTTGGAATGCCAGTAATGAAAAGGGCCATCTCCAGGTCAGCCTGGAAAGGGGGGCCTTGTGTCTGGGGAAGGGCAGCAGGCAAGTGGGGGGGGCCTTTTACCTTGCTTCGGTCGGATCAGCCACATTACTCTGCAAGGGAGCGTCACGGGCCCCTTCAGCAATGATTCACCCAGAGACCCACACACAATGGACCAACATGGACAGTGGTAGTTTCAGTTCCAAGTACAGGAACACAAACCTGTCAACTCTGTTCACATCCTGGTCACGCGTCACTCCTCTCCAGCTGAAGGAGGTCCATGCCGTTGCAGTGAGACCATCCGCATCTAGACAACAAGACTTCACTAATAGACAAGCGCCCCGCCCAGGTAAAACAACACAATATACATTATTGATGTTTACATTATGGAGTCGTCCGAACAGGGGTAATAAAGATGGCCCTGCTGAATAATTCAACCTGCCATGGACTCTTCCAGAACCGTGGAAGTAGAATAAGCTTAGTGGCCATATGTTGCCTGCTGTCCGTCAGAAAACACGCAGTGTACGAAACGCATATATGAGAGAAAATGCACTGGCATTTTAGTCCTATATAAAATACATGTATGAAACAGTATAGACCATCCTTCTAAAACAAATGTCTTGTTTTATGGAACTATTAATGAAAATAGTTCCATAAAACTGGAAAATAGTTTCCAGTGTGGTGCATTTTTAAACTGTCACCCCTTAAATGGCTGAGCAGAGCTGTGGTTAAAGTATTCTTGAACTGAATGTCCCGGTCCCCAAACAAACCCTAACCCATTCAGGGGTGGCGGCCTTGCTCACGACACTTTATACCGGCCAGTCCTGTTTCTACAACTCTGTCGGGCAAGGCCCAGTGTTGTCCCAACATTCCCGTTAGGGGCTCTGAGCATTTGTGCACGCCAGAGAAGAGAAAGATAGAGGAGAGAGATAGTGAGAGACATGGAAAGAAAGACTGAGAGAGCACAACGGACTCTTTCATTAGACCATCTTATTCCATCAAGCAGATGGTCACGCCACGAATGGGCCGAGGGAGACCAAACGAACGAATAAATAAACAAAATACTAGAAGTATTGTTTTTACAGAGTTAGCCAGAGGGGTGAAAAAATGTGCGCCGACAAAAGGGGCACAACAGCCGGAGCATGAAATCAGAAGAGGAGTGGGGTGGGGGGTTTGGGGAAGAGGAGAGAGAGAGGAGAGAGAGAGGCTCTCTTCTCATTGTTTTCATTGTCTGGGTTCCGAAACTGTGGAATGAGAGGGAGGCGAGCGGGGGGGGGGACCCCAAACCACAGTGAACTCTGCTGATGTGTAACACGTCCACCAGCCCCGTATATCCGATTAAATGCAGCCTAATACAGATGTACAGGTGTGTGAGTGTGTGTATGTGAGGGGGGGTTCAGCATAGAGATTAAAGACCAAAAACGTGCCCTGCAGTGTTGTTGTCGGTTCCCTCTTTGCATAAAGCCCGCCTCGGCGTGTCAGCTCCAAGCTGAGCCCCACCCCTCCCAGCCCTGGTCTCCTCTGCCAATTCCCGGCTCGTTTATGGGCCTGGGAACGGGATCTGAGTCTCACCGCCAGCAGAAGGGGACTGAATGAGCAAAGAGGCAGCAGACAGCAACATTAACAAGGACCCATTAGGGAAGGAACAGCCTCCGCCACGTCCCCCATAGAACTGTCAGCGCAGCACCACACAGAGATATAACCTTAGAATCACTCACACACACACACACAAACAAGCACATACACCTGCCCAGTGCGAGGTAACACACTGCCAGACAGCAAACACAAATGAATGTGCTGCCATGTTCAGAATAATTTCTCGGCAGAAAGATGACACCGTCTGTTAACAACTCTGTTGGTATAAAGGGGAACCTTTTATTGTTCGCACTCTATTCAGATTGAGCCACCCCAGCTATTCCCTAAAGCTTTTTCTCAATGAGAGGCCAAAGACGAGTTTTAAGGCCAAAATTATCTCACCTAAAGACTGTCTCCACTCCAGTAAAGGCATTTTCTAACCATCTACAGCAAATTATTAAATTGTACAGCTCATTACTCAAACAAAAGGCAAATACACACTGATGGGGGGAAGGATTAGAGGAAAAATGAATCCTGTGATATATTGTGCAGCTATTATCTAGCCATTTATCTGGATGGTGCGATAAGTAAATAACCGTTGACAGAATACACCCAGGGCCCGTGGAATCCAAATCTCTGTCTGATTATCATAATCTCTCTCTCTCTTTCGTCTCTCCCACAACTTGCCCTCGATCACTCGCATGCTCAGTTCTCAGCTACAAAGGCCCTCAGCAAGTGTAGGAAGTTACACAGGAAAATGGAACTGATATCGCCGATCCTGCTATTAGTTTCGTTCTCTTTAAGAAAACGTCCCTGCTCTCCGCCATTCAACGGAGCTGTCTTTTCAGTAAGGTGAGATGTTTACACCTGATAAGTAAAACGAAAGTGAAGAACAAACACCCATGGGCCAGGAATTCATAATTGTTGCGGCACTTCGCGCGAACTTTGTCTTCCAATCGTTTGCGATACGAACATGGCCCCTGTGGAGAAAAAAAGGTCTACGCGCCGTTCGAGAGGCTGCTGAACACAGAGTAATAAAATAGTCAACGTTATTTCCCTGAACGGGCTGTTTCATAATCACACAAGCTAACCTCCAGCTCCAGAGGTCAGATGGAACATTGTGGCTGGAAGGCAGGAAGGTGTGAAGGCTCCGGGCCTCCTCGGGAGGGAGGGGGGGCAAACAACAATGGCCTCCAAGTCACTCAGCCTCTGAGGGGTGGGGGGCACGGGGGGAGCACCGGCCTCTCCCACTATATTTAATGAAAACCAACATTGGAAGGGAGGGCGCGGGGGGAGTGGCGCTAGGAAGATGCGAGGCCGGTCTGGGTTTCCTGTGCCTGGCTCGATCAGAGAGCAGAGACAGATTAGCGAATTGATTCAGCGTCCGTGTTTACCCAAGAGCGCTGAAATTTCCCTTCTCCCGTGCCATTCTGTTATCTCCACGATTCCAGTTTGTTTTTAACAAACACCAGCCTCGTTACAAGCGCCGGGTTCTGCTTACTTTACGCTTGCGAATAAATGGCCATAAAGCATTTAATTTCAGACTTTTTAACTGTCTGTAATAAATATTTTCAGATAATAACTGAAGGTGAAGTTGGCTTTATTGCGCTGTAAATTAGCCGCAGGTTTTTATCAGCATATTCGCAAGCTGTTTAACTAGCACACAGATGTCATAATAACGTCCTGAAGAATAACCTTGTTGTTCCAGCGACTGCTCTGTACTTCTATTACCCAGGGAGCTATTTCACCCTTCTTGTGAATCTTTAACTGTTTAGTGAGCGGCTGGGCAGATGAATTTCTCCAGGCGTGACAGTCACACAAGCTATTATTCAGCCGTCTACTCCCATTCTCTTTTGGGCCTTCAGCAATAAAGGTTTTTCCCTCGTAATTCACACACATTAGACTGCTTGCCTGCCCTCCCCCTCCCTGCCCCCCTTTGCCCTCCCCAAATAGCAGCTAACAGAATGAGAGGGCTAACAGAAGATATTTGGGGTTGGACATTCACATGCACGCCACCACCTCCCGTTCAGGACAACCATTTCCCCCTTGTGTTTTCGCTTAAACGCAAACAGTGTGCCAACCGAGGAAGAACAAAAGGTGAGAAATGAGACCTTAACTCGTCCGTGATTATTGAAAATCAAACGGATGGCAGCCCCCCACACCGCTTTGCTCCGAGACGTCTTCATTTGTATGGAGGTAGTCCCGTAATAATTAAAGAGAAATCCCAGATCAGAATGAAGTGCACTTAGCGTAATCCTACTGGAAACATCACAAATGGCCAGGCTTTCTGGGTCTGACGCTTGACAGCGCTGGCCTGGCTTTATATCCTGGATGCCAGAAGGCTGCTAGACGCTGGCTATTGTAAGAAGCCACTGAGAGGCGAGGGGGAAAAGGAGCGCTTTTGTGGCATGGTAAATTCTCCTTGTCCACTCCTTCTTATTACACCGTCTAAAACGCTTTGCATACCAGGAACCCTTGACTCTTTGTCTCTGCTGGGTTAAACGCGTATTTGGAAGGGGGCGATGTCTCTAAAATCGCCCGTGTGCTTTCTCACGTACGGCCCAACAGGGATGTACGTTCGCTTCACCCCAGTGAAACGTACATTTGCAAACGGTTAAACCCGAACGGCATGAATGAACGCAAAGGAGGTATTCATAATGACGTTGGAGAGCACTAGAACCGCAACTGCTTTTAACAGACTGCCAATATCTCCACTGACCCACACTGTCTGTCCACCGCGGCGCGTGTAAAGTTTAAAGCATCATCATGGAGCGCTGCCCAGACACCCCCTGCCCGACTGAAACCGGAGCTCCGGCGCCCCCCCCACAGTGCTTACACTCCAGCCATCAGGAAACAGGAAGTGGCACAAGCTGTCAAGTAAGAGCGGATGACACATGATGTAAATGCCACCATGTAGTTCATCTTACAGGACGGCACGCCGGTCCTGTCGTCCCGTATTGGTCAAATAAACCTAGAGACACCCAGTCTGTTCCCAGTGTTCAGTTAGGTAGACAGTCACATAGAGAGCGAGTTACAGAAGCAAAAGCAGATCTTTTTCATCCCAATCCCCTGTGGGAATCCAACCTCCCGTCCCCGGGCGAGCCACGTGGGGCCTGTGACCCTGCTGTAAACGTAGATTCACGTCGGTGGACACCAGGTCCCTTTGCTGAACACGGAGAGAAAGAGAAAGTCTGCGGAGCCCAGCGAGCCCCGACCGGAGGCCCGGCACGGTCAACACTTTTCGGAGCGTTATTTGATTAATGCAGAGAGCTGCACTGTGTTTAGACAGGGTCGTGACCCCCGGGCATCCATTTAATCAAATCTGCTTCTTTGCCGCTCACCCAGGAGGGGGAAAAAAATGAACATAAACCCCTGTCTCTGTCACCTGCCCCCCCCACACACACGCGCGCACACAAACACACACAAACACAACTGAAATGTTCGGGGCGTGTATGTGCGCGAGCACAGCGTCTCGGGAGAGTGTGAGTTTTCATTGTTTATCCAGTGTTAAGTAATTATTTTGTGGTGTAGCCAGTGCCGTCCCCCAACCCTCCACCACACACACACACACACACACACACACACACACACACACACACACACACACACACACACACACACACACACACACACACACAACCCTCTTTGTTGGCCACCAGGGAAGGGGATGACCTCCTCGAAGGCCAGAAGCCCTTATTCAGCTGGATATAATTTAGTCCTTTTCTTCTCCCTTTCACCGCTGCAAAAGTGACACTTCAGCTTAAAGACGTTCTCTCTCTCTCTCTCTCTCTCTCTCTCTTTCTCTCTCTCTCTATGTCCCTCCCTCTTTCTCTCTCTCTTCTCTCTCTCTCTGTGTGTGAATACATCAGTGTGGAAGGACTGCATGCTAACGATCCCTGTTAACGATATGCTTATTTACCTGTACAGCGCGTAGACTCTGGACAATATTTACTCTTTCCCCTATTTCTCCGGTGCTGATGTCATCATATTTTTTAAGGAGCTCTGCAATATTAACATTTGTTGTTCTCTCATCCTCCCTCCAAACTCCCTCCCCCTCTCTCTCTAACTCTCTCTCGTCCTCCCTCCCACTCTCTCCCTCTCGTCCTCCTTTACTCACCATTGTTTTTTCAACTTGAACGAGCCAATTACCCTGCTGGCCCAAACCAATTATTCAGTATTTGTTCAGGAGTTTTCAATAATCTCTCTCTCTTCCTCCCTGTCTGTCTCTCCCCCTCTATCCCTCCCTGTCTGTCTCTCTGTCCTTCCCCCTCTCCATTTTGTTCCCCTCAATTAAATGACGCTTCAATCACATGAAGAGCATCTACAATAATTACCTATGAACTCTGTTATACAATCAGTTAGCTTCAAGAGACATTAACAATGGTTATTTTTATGGGGGCTAGTGAAAGGTCCACTCCCAGCCACTATCTTGCCATGAGGTTGTAAGCACTGCCCCCGAATACAAAGGGTAAAGTTACAACTATTGCCTTCTCTAAAATATCAGAAGCTCAACAACTATTGTGTGAAGTGGTCGCAAGGTGTCACGGTCTGCGATTCGGCACCAAAAAACCCAAGAGATTCAAGTGTGGCCTGTTTTCCCTGGCAGATTAGAGGGTCCATACAGGACGGAGTCCAGGAGATCTGGGAAATCTCCTCTGTGGCTCTTTTATTCCATTAAGGGGCAGGTGCATCGGCTGGCCTGTCTCCGTTTCAGTGGTACTTCCAGCCTGGTCCGCCTGCCCGCCTCGGCTCACACACGCCAGCCTTAGGGCACAGCGGGTCAGAGCTGTGAGTGACAAGGCTGAGGCCGTGGGACTAACACACACCTGCACACACGCACGCGGGCACACACATGCCCCACACTCAAAATTAAATTCCTCAAAACGTGGGAGGTGGACTATACACATGACCCCTATTTAATTAAAATCACAGGAGTGACCTGAAAGAGTGTCTGTTATCTCTCAGTATGTTCATTTTGAATCTGCAGTACCGAGATTAAGAAAAGAAGAGAATAACAAGGGGACTTTTAGTTGAGTTATGATGTCTTAGATAACTTCTACTGTGTCTCCTCAATAACTCTTGGCTTTATTGAGCACTATAAAGCCGTGTACGTCAGCCGATATACGTTTGTTACCCATTTACTAATATACTTACCCTAATACCAATGTGTAAGAAATGCACTTATATTTGAGTCGTTTAGCCTGACCCTCTTATCCAGAGCCAAGTTTTGTTTTAAATGTTTTTTACTTGCAGTAGTACTTCAGAATTATGTGGTTATAGACACAAGTTTATATTCCCATCCAGAAGATGGTGCCCTGGGTAATACACAGGGTAATGTCCCCATCACTGCCCTGGGGCACTGGGATTTTGAGTGACCTCTACTGGCCCTCAAACACCAAAACTTAAAAAATAAAAAATATCCAATTACATAAAAATGTGGGTTTAAATGACTCTTATAAATGCATCTTTGGCCGTTTATGCTCTTATAGGATAGAGCCGGTGGGAACAGACAACAGAGAGTTTTGTTGAAATAGCAGCAGGCCGATTCGAATCCATGCTTTAACGGTCTGTTTGTACCGGAGGCAGCGGCTTAAACTGCTTGGCCACCGTAGGCCCTTAAAGGGAGATGTGAAAGTTTGGCAGATTATATAAAACATTTTCAGTCCCAAATATCTCATGGATCTTATCAACAGATCTTTACTTAGTATGCTGTGTTTTCTACATCTTATGAGCAGCACCCAATTGAGGAACAGCACAGTTAAATCCAGAGACTAAGACAACAAATGGACAAAGACTGTTCATGTTTCTCACACTCCACTGCCAGACTTTCATAATTTTTCCCCCAACAACTCTCACATTTGGGCCTGCGTTCTATAAGGAGACAGGATAGAATGTTTAATTAACTTTTATAACATCTTGAGGGAAAACAGGATGTTTTCAAACACTGTATTGTTGGAGCAAAGAAAGGGTATTGTTTCAGTGAGCAATTGTTTGAACTGAGCTTGTTGTAGATGACGTGAAATAGGTACATTTAAGCCCCAAAGGAAAATAGAAGATAAGACTTCCTGTAATCGATCTGGGTTAGCACTATAAAGTAGAAGAGAAGAGGACACAGCTAGTCCATCCCGCCATACACACCTAATAGCACAACTGTGTACAACAGTTACACCAATTATATAAAAATAATTATATGGGAAAAAAACTACATTTTTGTATTTATTTTATTTATTTCTGAGGAATATCATACACCCAAACTGAATTTGCCTTTGGTGCACCAACAAAACTATTTAGCCTAAGTATTTATGAGTGATAACATAACAGTCCTGTTTCTCTCAGTCTCTCTGCCTGCTTACCATCCATTATACCAGTGTGCTTTCAGTTAGCGACACGGAGGACCTTCTGACCTCTGACCTTGGCTTGTAGCAATGGGATAATGTTTGACTAGGGTTCGGGGGGAGGAGCACCAATATATATTACAATAGTCATTGTATGAATGTACATGTATTAAATAACTTTTATTTTGTAAATAGAATGTACATTGTGGTATTGGCCCCTGTATTCTGATTCGGCATGACTGTAGTAGCTGCTGGCGAACTGGTGATATTGACAGCTTGTCAATTCTAGCTAGCTGACCATCATTTAACTAAGTATTTCCAGAGACAACAAATATTTATCGTGCAAACGTGAGTAAAGTGTCAATAAATATCCTTTGTTACATTTTTACTTGTAGTCAACCATAAAAGCCAACCCTGTCTGTTTTGCTACGTATAGTAGTCACACAAACGTCTTTTCCACAGCTAAACACCCATTTGTTTGTGGAGGGGGTGGCACAAAGATTTGGTCTAATTCATTTGAACAGGTTGGTTTCTGACTTGCCTGGGTGTGTGTGTGTGTGTGCGTGTGTGTGTATGTGTTTGTGTCGATGGGGAGGCAGAGGAGAGGAGCATGCGTATAAATCAGCTCTGTCAGGCTTACCACTTACTTTAATTAAAACCACACTGCACCATAGAAGACAATTACTGGGAGAATTGTGACAAAGCGAGGGATATTAAGTCCAACCAAATGTCAAACGGTGTACTGTCTGGTCCAAGAAGCATGTAGGAAAATAAAAGACAGCGGTGGCCTAAACAGAGGTGACAGCAGCCACTATTAAGAGTACTGACACAAACTCCACTAATAAACTCCAGTGAAAATATTAAGGGGTACAGACACGGATGGTTCTATGTAGACCAAGGATCACACATTAAGGTCCTGTTCATTATCTCTCTGGATGTCTGTCATCTAGACCACTTGGGAATTAGTAGTACCTGACAGTTCTTATTGCATTTTAGAGGCTTCAATGTATTTAGGGAGTTTATTTCTAAAATGTTTCTAAACGCTGATCCTAACTATTTCTTAATGCTGTTCCTAACTCAGTTCCAAGTGCAGTCCCTAACATTGTTCTTAACTGCTGTGCTTAGCTCTCTTACTAATGTTGTTCCTAATGCTGTTCCTAAGATGGTTCTTGATGCTGATCCTAACACTGTTCCTAATGCTTTTCCAAACACTGTTCCTAGTGCTGTTCCTAATGCTTTTCCAAACACTGTTCCAAATGCTGTTCCTAACACAGTTCCTAATGCTGTGCCAAATGCTGTTCCCAATGCTGTTCCTAACATTGTTCCTAATGCTGTTCCTAACACTGCTCCTAATGCTGTTCCAAGCGCTGTTCCTAATGCTGTGCCATATGCTGTTCCCAATGCTGTTCCTAACGCTGTTCCTAACGCTGTTCCTAAGACGGTCCCTTACTTTGTTCCAAACACTGTTCCAAATGCTGTTCCTAAGATGGTTCCTAATTCTGTTCCTAACGCTGCTCCAAACACTGTTCCTAATGCTGTTTCTAACGCCAAACTTCTCAAAACATTATTTTTTATGTTGGTCTGTGTGAACAACCAGACATGGTGTGAAATGTTGCTTGTAAAGGATCACAGTGATCTTACCTGATGAGAAGAGCACATTCGTTGAAGGAACAGATCAGCACATGGAAGAGAGAAACAAGACAGGCGTGTTAGTTATAGCACAAAATGGGATGTCTTTTTATTGTAATGTACAGTAATAAAGTTTAAAAACAGAGAGAGAAAGAGGGAGACAATGAGAGAGACAGCAAGGCAGAGAGATGGGAGGCAATGGCAAATGCTTGTCTAGTAGCGCCATCAATATAATTGCATTCTCCCATCAGGCTCACACCATTTTCATATTGCTCCCATCTCTCAAGTCAGTCAATGAGCTGTGAAATCTGGGATTTGAACAGAATCTCTCTGATATTCTAAGTATGTTACATGGGAACACAATTTACGTAACTGCAGTTGCTATTAACAGCGCAGAAACACTGCTAAGTCCACTATCAGCAGTTGCTCAGTTACATAGGACGAACATTAACTAACCACCGATACATGGCTCAGTGTTTCTTCTCCAAAAACCATTGACACACAGCACAACCTTTCAGTTCGACCATCACAGAGTGCTAGTGGAGGCCGGGGGGAAGAAGCCCAGCACACACTTACATTGCAAATGTCATGACCCCATCCCCTTAGGTGACTCCTAGGAGTACTGACCCTTACAGTTGTATTATATTTCAAACACATACACACACCAATGCATCGTGAATGGGTTTACATCACACAGACAGACAGACAGGCACTCTGGCAGGTAGACAGACAGGACAGAAAGAGGGGGAGAATGAGAGTGAGGGACAGTGTGTGAAAGAAGGGGCGCAGCAGGGTTGTAAGTTGTGTGTATCAGAGGAACGGTGCTATTTATTTCCCAGCTATATAAATAAGGTCTGGGTGATATCCATCTATGCTGAGGTTGACAATGGAACTGAGATTGGATCTCAGGCCTCGAGAAGCAAGATGGGCCTTTAACTGTAGGCCTCTGTCAGAGTCCCTGAGAGCGGCATCTCACTGATTCCCTTAAACTCCCCGCAAATTCTAACCTGTAGCCAACACTACCAGCCAAACAGCCCACATCCACCAACGCCAGCAACTTGTCATCTGACACAGACCTCCATCTCAACCGAAATCAATTACTGTATTTTTCTGTTTAAAGAGAAATTCTTTCAGTGTCCACAAGGCCAGCCCAACTGTTAAAGTGACTGAACGAGAGAACTTTCCACAAGCAGCTAACGTAAAACGATTACACACAGTTTGTAGAGTGACAGCATGAAAAGCCTCCGCAGGATATTAATCTCATCATGTCTTTCAGCGTTTTGACAAGGCTGTTGCCTAACAGCAAGGTTTAAAGAGACACCGTCCAATTAGATGTTCGTGTTAGGCGAAAAATTATAGCACTCATCATTTTGAGATCTATTGTTGGAGCGGGAAAGCATAACAATGGTAGAGAAGTCCGTGTGAAGTAAAACAGCCAGCAGATTGAGCCACGCGTGACAGGAGAGGCGTGGAGCTGTTCCAGCTGTCACTCGGCTAGGCTAGCTTCTCTTTGTGGCGCTACGCTAATTCTACCTTGGCTAGAACAATGTAATGCCACAACAAGGTGCCATCCCTGAGAGGAAACCACTACTTTCAGCTCTCTGCCGCTCTTCGGTTTGGGAGAGAATGCGGACCGGCTGACTGGCACTCAGGGAACAAGCTTTCTGTTACTTCACGTAGTAATTAAACACTCGGAGGAGACGCGCACCGAGCTGCTGACAGGCACTCTGCCATCGCCCACTGACAAGCTGGTCAGTTTTTTATGATTCCTTCCTGAAGCTCTGCGAGTTCTGAAGGCTGTTATTAAGGCGGCCCTGACAACGCAGTTGAGGAACACATGCGCACACACAAAAGCACTTCCTGTAAAAAAAAAAAAAGTAAAAGTATGACTTGACAGTGGTTTTGTTCAAACTAATTGTTGTGATATTTTTTGGTGCCGTGTATTTTAAAAGTATTTTGAGTGATATCAGCACTGTTGAGTTAACTCCCTGTAGTTTACTGAAAAACTTTCAGAGTTGAACGCAACACGGAGACAGGAAGATATCACACCACCCAGCAGTGCTGCCGACCCAGACACGTGCTAAGAATAGCCCCTAAATGCATCTCCAGCTGAAATGACACAAATAAACAGTAAAAGAAAAAAAACGAACTATCACACACAATACAAAAACAGTCCAAACTCCTGCCAAAGGTCCAAGATATTATCAATCTCCTTGGACAATAGAATGATGGCTGGATGCTGCTCCCTGACACAGTATTCTAATTTCCTTTTCAGATGTAATTCTTTAGTCTGTGTCCAATCAGGATATCCTGTTTGAAAAAGGAAAAGAACTATCACAACACAGTAATTACGCCCCCTCTCACATCTCCAGACCACCACCTAAGGCAGCCCATTTATCCCTCAGCCTGTACCCCGCAACACGTCCCCTCCAGGGCTCTCAGTTCCAGGGACACGGAGGGGGAAGAGGCCATTACAGGTGACAAAGGACCTGTGCCCACACATCCGGAATGACTCCATTATTCATCACGTGTGATGAGTCCACTTCATATTTGCAAGGCTAGATAATGGCTCCTCGCAACCTCCTTGAAGCTGCACTGCGGAAGACGTCTCTGCCTTATGGGTTAACCTTCACGGATATAGGAACTGATTTGGAAATGTTTTTGGTTTTGCTGCCGTGTTCAACAAGGTGAGTGTAGGTGTCGAGCCTCTGTTGATTACAGTTGACAAAACGCTGAGGGGAAATAACATATGGTGGCTGCAGAACTCTTTGGTGAAAAGACTGGCCATACATGTCATATTGTGTCCTTCAAAAATAACTTAACTACCAGTCATATCTGGCTTACTATGTCTTTGCCTTAATATGTCCCTCAAAAACATGTCAACTACCAGCCATACATGTATTATGTCCCTCTAAAATAGGTCAACTACCAGTCATACATTTATTATGTCCTCCTAAAACAGGTCAACTACCAGCCATACATTTATTATGTCCTCCTAAAACAGGTCAACTATCAGTCATATATTTATTATGTCCTCCTGAAACAGGTCAACTACCAGCCACGTGTCTTAATATGTGCCTGTAAAACAAATTAACACTGAAGGCACTTTCTTTGTCATATCAAATAATTTTCCATCATGTTTTGGGGAAATCTACATAGGTCTGAGAACTCCATATCAAAATACAAAATGATCAATGCAAAATTCCTCTTAAAACATTTGCATATGTTAACTTTACACTTTAGTGTCTTGGACCTGTATGTATTAAAATAGCAAATCTACCGGCCATATGTGTCATACTATGTCACTCTAAAACAGGTCCGCTTCAATCCAATCCATGTCTTATTATGTCCCTCTAAACAGATCAGCTTCAATCCAATCCATGTCATATTATGTCCCTCTAAAACAGGTCAGCTACAATCTAATCCATGTCTCTTTGTGTCCCTCTAAACAGTTCAGCTACCATCCAATCCATGTCTCTTTGTGTCCCTCTAAACGGGTCAGCTACAATCCAGTCCATGTCTTATTATGTCCCTCTAAACAGGTCAGCTACAATCCAATCCATGTCTGATTATGTCCCTCTATACTGGTCAACTACAATCCATACTGTAGATGTCTACTTATAGTATGTCAGTGTAAAACAGGGATGGGGTACACAGAGCTGTCGTCTGAGAATCTGAGGGCATGTAGTCAGACAGGGGTCGCCTGGTGCCCTGACAGCCCCAGGAAGTCCAGCCCTTTCATGTGGATTATTAATTTCAAAGCTAGTTGTTGGTTTTTTTTCACACTGGTTACCCGGACACAGCAGACATCTAGGCATTCCTCCAGACATCTGACACATTGCCTTAAAGAAGGACGCTTTTTAATTAAAGCACTCGACCAGACACAATGAGTAAGGCCCCAAACTAGCACATGCTTTTGTCCTCTCGTGGCAAGACCACAAGAATCTGCACAAACACCAACATACCGGCATCAAACATCACCTACCCAGTATCACCACACGGCCTAATACCAAACTACCTGCAATTTGAAAACAACTCAGTGTTATTTCTTATACCCATCACTGAATTTAAAGGCTGCGTGCACCAATATGCATGTACAAAAGATACACGCATACCATACCTATGAGAACGCGCTGCTTTTCCCCATAACATCCATGTAGACCTAAATTCATAATAAACATGTGAGGGATAGCCCGGTTTGCATCCTTGAAAAATGGCCACTTATAAATGCGAATGAACGGGCATTCTGCAAAATGGGAAAAGGGAGAGCTAAATAGAACGAGAGGCGAAGCGTGCGCAGGAAGAGATGGAGAGAGGGAGGGAGAGTTACCGCAGGTTTTTCAAAGGTGAACTCTATCTTTATCTGTGGAAGGAGTGCGAGCAGCGGGGTAATAAAGAACGCACGGGCTGACAAGGAAGGTCTGGGCGCAGGTGTTAAATCAGGCAGTGCGGAGGGCAGCCGTATGCAGCCTCTGATTTATGGCCCCTTCCAACCCGTGTGTTTTAAACGTGACCTTGCGTATACACTAACCCTGACCTCCTTCTTCACTGGTCCATTTAAATACCTTCCCGCAGTCGAGAACTACAGGCCTTTTAATTCGCATGCAACATTATACAAATCCGTCAAAGCCATGGCGCTTTATGGCGCGCTTGTCCTTCAGCGTCAGATTGCAGATAGATCTGGACAATGTGAACAATGGAACGAGACGACTGGATAGTGGGAGATCGCACAGGAGATTCACTTCCAAGGTGTCTGAACGGGAGAACTGGGTTGGATTTGTTGTGAAGTCGGGTTTCATAAACACCTGAGAGGAGAAAAGGCAGGCAAAGAACCGCAGAGGTAAACTGGACGCGAGAGATGAAAGTGAAGAGAGTGAAAGTATGTGTGTAGTAGCTGTTATAGGCTGGCGTCTGCTGCGGTTTGTGTCATGTGGTTGCATCGCAGACTGCGACCCTCAGAATATCTGTCAGGGCAGAGCCCATGACATTGGACAGAGAAACCTTCTTTTCCCGTTTCCATTACCCCGATCTTTCGCCGATGGAACATAACCATTCGGGACCAATCACTATCCTTGTAGCTTATTTCAGAACTGCACACAAATGTCGCTGACTCCACCAGAAGAGGCTACCGGTTCTCCAAAACGAGAAAGAAAAGGAGAGAAAAAAATCAAGCCATCTCCATTCTCCGGCGTGTCCTCAGACGCACATAACGAAATGTTCACTAGCACAGCGCTCCGCGTTACTTTGTAAAAGGCTACCTGGGGCTCGTAAAGGAAATGGGCCTGTGGTTGTGATTTTCAGAACAGGGGCTGAGGGAAGACTTCTAATGCAGCTGAGGGCCTGCTGCCCTCACACGCCTCTGTGATTGGCCCGGCCGTTGACCCGCCCCCAGGGTATTCGCCAATTGCCTGGTACCTCATTGGCACCTGGCTCACGTCTCAGCCACAGTGGCCTGTTAACACACAGCGGCCTGTGGTAACTACTGTACTGTCTGCCAGGGCCAAATGGCCTGATCCGCTAGCTAATTCCCTGCAGGATGTGTTTACTGTAAATGTTTTATGGAGGCTGTCTCAGCCCCGTTAGAGATCGAGTAATGAAGAATGGTAGAAGATTGTCTTGGGTTGGTCATTAACAGTTATCTTCAGCCCACTGACGGCCATTAATTCTTTTAAAGAATTCAACCTCAGCACGGCGGTAGTTTCCAACCCCCTCCCATGTAAAATATACTTTATTATTGGTACTTGCTAGAAGGTTCACAATAACAAATTTCAATCCAGCAGGGTTTCACTGGAACTTACCCCTGGTTAAAAGCAGAGCATAGAAGATAGCAATTAACCATTGTCAGGTAAACTGATCAAAAATTGATAAAATAGAAAGAAGAGAACTACATTTGTGCTAGGCAGCGTTCTGGGCTGTTAGACCAGCGTACAGGTGTGAATGATCCATTGCTTCAGTGAGTCCCTTCTACCGTGCCTCTGACAGCAGCATTTATCAAAACAGCTGCTGCCAGTCGGGTTACCCACTCCCAATGATTATGCTTCTTTGATTTCGATCACAGAAATCCTGGCAAAACAGTTTTGAGCGAGTTATCTTTTGAATACAACTGAAACGCAGCACCATCCATTAAGCCCGACCAGAGTGACGGCGGACGGCTGATTGATTAAATGATCGAATGACAAATCGACGCAATTCTCGTATCAGCAATGCTGTGATGTCAGAGTTGATCACGGAAGCTCCAAACGCTGGTTAGATGGATGGGGAGGCTGAGGAGGTTAACACAGCCCAATTACCTGGCTCTTCTTCTAAAGTGTGTCTTCATCAGTCCCTGCCAT
This sequence comes from Esox niger, assembly GCA_016801105.1. Lineage (NCBI taxonomy): Eukaryota > Metazoa > Chordata > Actinopteri > Esociformes > Esocidae > Esox > Esox niger. The sequence continues at coordinate 26,976 of JACXGJ010003399.1, forward strand.
GCCCATCACCGGGCCGGCCTGGGACCACGGCCGCCCGGGTCACAAACACACACCTCGATTAGCTCCAGGGAACGCTCCCAGTGTTCCCTGGAGCTCAGCCGGTGACAGTATCAACACCCGCTGCCGTTCAACAGACACGACTGTCTGTCTTTCTGTCTGAGGTGGCGAATAATTAAAGGACATTATTTACCTTCAGGACGAGAGGTGCTATCTTGCTCCTCCACCCGGCCCCTCCTTCACCCTCTCCCTCTCTCTCGCAGCATCTCTCCCCCCTCTCATCCTGTTTTCCAGAGCTGTGACATATTGATGTCACCAATAATAAATCATTCCAATTTGTTCCTTCTCTTGCCAACAAGAGCTTTAATCTTCATTTACGACTTACAAAAGTCCGTTTGGCGGAAGTGTCTGATAAAATACTCAATTACCATTTTTCTCCACGGCTGCACAATCCAATTGTTGTCCCTATATATATATATATATATATATATATATATAAAACACAGCATGTCAGAGGTGCATAAAGAGTAGGGAATCTGGGCTGTGAGCGTGTGTCATTAGTTTATAAAGATCCTGCTAGGCTGGGCAGAAACTAACGGTAAGCTGCCAAGAGTCTGGTTGTTCACTGAACACTGGTGACCAAATTGACTCCTAATTGATCTGACTGAGTAGAGGATCAGAGAATAAACATCAAGAGACCTTGGTATGGCCTGGTTTAGAGGTCACAGAGAAAGAAAAAATGTGCAACGAAAGCACCTGAATATTGAAGGCTCCCAGCTCTTGCACAACTTCCTCTGATCCAAATCAACCCAGTGTTAAGAGCATCTACATTGCCTTAGCTCCCTGTTCACACAATACATGTGAAAATCTTGAATCATCTCCTCGTGAGAAGCCATACTTGACATCACGCTAATGCAAATGTTTCCCTAACACTGCGTTCCATCTGTAACACTCGAATTCCTTCAGGGCGCCAAATGGAACATGTCGAGGATTCAAAGCGCATCTCAATCATGGCTAAATTGCTCGCGGTGAGAGATTGGTTATGAATACACAACCGCTGCCACCAATCCTTATTACTAGGGCCCTCATTATCATCAATTTAACGATTGTGATGATTGCTTCATTATTAAGGGTCTCTTGGCTTGCCGCTTGAAGTTGGTCGACGAGTGAGCGGGGCTGAGTAGTGGGAGAGACACCAGCGGGGAGCGGAGGGATCACAGAGCACCGGGGAAGAAATGCCTTCCATAAGCGAGTGTCAGGACCGGTGCACAAGCTGAAAAATTAAACCAATTAGGAGTGCCGTTCGGAGCCATTCGACTCACATTCCTCTCCAAGTCACTGAACAGCGGTGCAAGAGAAAGACAGAGGGAGAGAGATAGAGAGGGTAAGTGAGCGCACAAGAGGGAGAGGGAGAGAGAGAGAGAGTGCTTGAGCAAACCACTCTATTCTGTCATGCTTGGTGAAGAGCAGAGGAGAGGAGAAGAAAAACACCGCTGTCTTGAAGGGATTAAAAGCAATCTATATCCACATAAATCATTGATTAAATGAATCATGAAATTAATATGTAAATTGTGTGTTTAACCTCTATTTATATACAACTGTCTGTCATCGTAGCGTAAATCTAAAACTAATTGCAATTTCTCAGCACACTGAGAAAACGCACGACAGACACGAAGAAGTGGTGGGGGGGGGAAACTGAGTGGTAAAAGTCTGACATATTTATTAACTAAATGTTCAACTACATCAACTCACTCATTAACAGCCATTGAAGGAGAGCGGTGGGAAAATGATGGCGATGGTGCCGTCTCAGCAGTTTCCAAGCCATGAAGAAAGTTCTAATGTCTCCATAGTGGACAGGGCCCGTCTGCTTGGACTCACCCACATTATATCTCCTGTACATTCATTTTCACCCGTTTTAAATATTTTTGTCAAATCCATAAATTAAATTACATTATTGGCTTTTTGGCTGATTTGCGGTTCTTCCTTTATAGGTGGACCTGCAAACACTCATCACACACAAACATTTAGATTCTTTACCTCTAGGTACAGATGCTTAAGAAATAGTTAGAGCCAGCTTCTCTGGGCCCCTGGTTGTTCCGTCCCTGACATTGGCTGCCTCTGATTGGGGAAGAGGTTGATTGACGGGTTATTCGGCCTCTCCTGCCCCGGGATGACATAAAGCACAGGCAGGGCAGGGGCGGGACAGCACAGGCCTCGGCGGATGGGTCTGATTTACAGTCCGGTGAAAAGCCAGAGCAGCCAGAGTGATCTTTCAATAAAACATCAAAAACCTGACCCTACCATTACCCACAAGCCACTGCTGCGGCAGGGAGAGTGTCATGGGACATCTGTCATGAAGCCTCGGCTGTTCTCATGGAAAAGAAGCATCTTCTTCAAGCGCTATTTCATTTCACTGTCTTCCCTCACAGAACACTCAGCAGTTAAAGTCGATGTCAGCCAACCAGCTTTCCCAGCTTAAAGATGAACATGAAATTCGCTTTGATTTTTTTGTGCTCTAAAACACATACAAAACAACAACAAGATCAATTACTACAATTCAGAAAGAATTATATTTTTACAAATTCACAGAACTGGTCAAATAATTCAGTGCAGCTATTTAACAAAAAGCTCACCTTTTTTTCTGACACGGATACACACAATAAACAGCAGCACACAGACACATACACACATACGTATGTATCTGCATGATCCCCTGGGAAACACTGTTGGATCCTCAGACACACAAACAGGAATAGGATCGACACTGAGACCCCTGACCTCAAGCACCCTGAGACAAATGCACACACAGAGACCCACATCCTATGTGATATGTTATCTGAGGCCAACTCAACGCTGAAGGAGATTATTGTAATCGCGCCTTCAAAGGAAAGCAATAAAGCGTTCTGCATGCTTTCCCTCCTGTTTCCCTAATTCACTTCATTTCATTTTAACTACCTGGAACAATTTGGTGAGACATTACCCTGTAATGAAACCTCTGATTGTTTTCATAAGAGGGTGCCTTCCTCCCCAACCTCAACCCTCCCACTGTAGCCAACACACACACACACACACACACCCACACACTGACCTCTCCAAGCCCTCTCCTCTTTCAGCGAGATAAAAGGGTATAGTCGATCAGGTTACATTGTGAGGATATTTTCACTGAGAGCGAGGCCTACTTCTATTCAGGCCGTCGCCCACCTCCAGGTGGGGGCTGGGGGGTTAAGCTGTGGAACTGTGTGACGGCGGGAAGCTAACACACTCACATCGGTGACATTGCACACTTTAGACATTACAAGAGAAGGCTCCCATTCTGACTCGCCGGCTGACACTGAAGTTGCGTTTCGCACGTGAAAGTGACTTATCGAGTGTGTCAACATAAGACAGAATGTAGCACAGGTATATACACGAACACTTTCCAAATTCATGAACGCCATGGCTGGTATCATCAAAAAGTAGCATGAGAAGAGATTGGCTGATTAGCTATAGCCCCATGCTGATACCCATATTCTCATCTCCAATTTAGACATGAGCATTACCACGATGAATAAACGTCTGTATATCCTGTGTCATTGTTCAGGTTCCATTTTAGAACACGTTTCAATGGTTCAGATGACACCAAGGCCTCTGTTCTCCACACATTACACAGGGAATCACTCAGCCATCCAGAAACAAAAGTGGAAAACACAGTAAGTCCGAACGAGCATCCATTAGTCATTTCCAATCCACCTTCTGAGCAGTCAGCTAGCCAGCCATTATGCTCTGGGCGCTAGGAGATTTTTTAATCCAGAGATCTTAACCAGATTGTGAAGGATGTCGCAGCATCGACTCCCGACTAACTGAAGCTTCTCCACAGCCGTCGGCAGCAGGCATCCATCTACCACAGAGGGAGCGCTTCTCGTTCCGATTCGTGAACTGAACTACTTGGGGGGGGTTGATTTTGGTGTGGTTCTGGTGCAGCAGGTGGAACCGATCAACGACGCGACGCAAAGGCCGACGCGGCACGGTAGTCCGCTGACTACGCTCATGTGAGAGCTCCCTTTGTCGGTTAAGAGACGAGGGAGGGAGAGGGGAGGGAGGCAAGGTCACCTGTCCGGTTTAACAGAAAGGGAGAGCCGGAGTGGCTGGGGGGGTGCATCACCAACACATTCCGTGGACAGTAATTAAAATCAGGATGAGCAACGGCCTGGCCCCCTGCGTTATCAACTCATCAAGATCGCTGGTCATCTACAATGCCCACCTCCACAGCTGCTGTCATTACAGCGTGGCAGATAAATCAATCACTCGAGCCTTCTGCTTTTCAAAGTCTCCTCCTCGTCGGCCCCGTGCCTTTTAGGAGAGAGCCGGCCGCTATATATTTATTTCCCGCCGACACCACTGACAGTCTATTTACCGTAGGCAAATGGAAACTCACACGCTACCTTCTAATGGCCCCACAGAAGGGAAGAGGAAAATCATGTTGTGAGGTGTTTCCGGGGAAGACGGATGGTCTCTGTAAAAAGGCAGTGTAACAGCCCTCCTTTAAGCGGCCCGTACGGGTCCCTAAACACTGCTTTAAATAAAACAGGGATGAAGAAAGAAATAACAAATTGGTCCGGGCGCGGCTGCAGCGGCTTTCGCAGGGAGTTATAGTCTGCCGTTTTATAGAAGAAGTGTGACTTGTTTGGGCGGGAGGTGGGGGGGTGGGGCGCCTGGGAGTTCAGCCAGTAGCCCCAGCTTCAGAGTCGGGGGAAAGGGGGCACCCTGCAATCTCTTCGGTAGCTTTATTCCCCTTGGGTCACATTACAGTCCACAGGCCTAAACCGATGTGGACCATAAAGACCATGCACAAATGTTCATATCACCCGCTTTTGTCACACTCAGTTTTGGTTCAGGAGGTTCAGAGACGTGTTCAGGTGAAGGCTCTGCGACTAAGAAGCAAACCAAAGCTAATAAAAGGTTGGTTTTGTGGTTGAAGCTGCATTGAAGCAGATTTCCGCATGGATCCAGCCACTTGTTTTCACCGGGCCAGACAGGCTGACCAAGGCATCCAACTCCCAGTTAGTAATTGGAGCCAGACATCTTCTGGTAGAAGGGGGATAAATCCCTCACAGACCCCGCAAGAACATGAAAAGTGGCAATGATGTCATCACACACCCAGAACTCCTCTTGATCTAACACAGACTGAAAGACGATGTAGTCTACGACCCCTCCTCCTGGACCTGCCTTCATCCATCTCTGCTTCTTGCTTTCATTCCTACCTTCTTTTCTTTCGTTACTTTCCACAGATTGCATTCTCCCTAAACCTTTGTGATTCTGCTTATATAGGATTGGGAGATGTAAATATAGTGTTATGTAACACCAAGGTCTTCATTTTCTGTTTAACTCCATATATTAATGTTTGGAAAATTACAGTGAATAAGCACAAAACCAAACACACACACACACACACACACACACACACACAACCAAACACACACAAACACACACAAACAAGCAAGCACGCGAACACAACCAACCACACACAGAAACAACCAAACACAGCTTAATCTCTGAGGTCACAGGTCAACACCTTAGTACATTTCCTATTGCCCTTATGAGTAACATGGTCACAATGACACAACCCTTATCAATAATCAAGATGAAAAGAGGCTGCGGTCTGCATCACAAATCATTCAGCTAAATTCTGCCGCTGATTGAAAACATTTCATGATCCTTTTCACATGTAGGTTCTCATGGCCATACAGACAAGGGTGGGGGGGATCAGGGCTGCTGCTCTTCAGGTGACCCCATCGCTAGAGAGGTAGAACCAGGCTGGAGCGCAGGAGGCCGAGGCCTGGGTCATTGCTTCCAGATGTCAGAGATTCACGAGACAACTGGAAACACTGATCCACCGAGGGAGGCACGCGGCTTTGGCGTTTTGTTCCAATTATCCCTGGTCCCGTGGGGCTCGATTGGTAGACCAGGGCACATGGGAACACCATGGTCGGGTTCGAGTCCCACAGGGGACCAATTACAGAGGGCGACTGGTATGGAAATGTATGCATTCGCACTCTACTATAAGTCACTCCAGTTAGGAACGTTTGCTAAACGACTGAAATGTCAATATGAATGTGTTTTCATATGAAACTCTTGGTCTCCCTCTCTACTGTGCTTTCCTGGGCCAGCATTGCTGCCATGGTTATTGCAGCTTCCTTGCATCTGAAGTCAGCTGACGAGCTGCTTAAATGCATCATCAAAGAGGGCCACCAGCTGCCGAGCGCGGAGGAGCGCACGCTGCTAAACACGTCATAAAATATTAATCTGTGTAATTGGGAAGCTAGTTCGCATTTCTTCGACTGCATTGAGCCCCACAAGCTGAACACTATCACTGAACGCCCATGTCGGTCTGCCTCTGCCCTAACACCTCGTCTCACAGCTCAACGTGTCAGTGCAAATAATCTGAAGTGCAATGCAATTAATCAAAACTGCAACAACAACAAGAAAAAAGCAAAATAAGATTAAAGATTTGGGGTCTTAAGTATCAAGCTCGTAAAATGTCTTACAAAACACCACTAATGAGCCCACAACTCTGAGCACACAATGGTGAGAGAGGGAGGCGTGTAGAAAAACACCAGCTTTTCCGGTACTGGTGTGCGGATTTTAGTGTCACATTCAATTTTCTGCTTCCTGCTTCTCCCATATCCCCATCCAAAAACAACCATTTAAAACATCACTCCTAATTAGATGATTAGTGCTTGGAAGGGCAGGAGATGAGTCATTTGCATAATTCAATCATAAAAGTTAGAGATACATATTTCTATGTTCGTTTGTACAATTATCTCGGCTGTCCTGGGGGCTGCGATAGTAATGTGATTAAACAATACTCCTGCATAGTGTCCTCCATTAAAGCAGTGCTAGAGGCAAACCAAAAATTTATTTTAGGAGACAATCAATTTTATTCTACATGACTGTAATAAATATAGCCTGGCTACAGATGTGTCATTAAGCCCAGGAAGGAGATCATCCCAAAGTCAAATTGACACCAGTGGAGAGGGTTTTTTTTCTCCTGATTTCCTACATTAGTTTGAGAAGGTGGATGTCATTTCTCCCCCAGCAAAAGACTTGACAGGCCTCTACAGTCTGCCACATTTTCCCCCGCCCCCCCAAAATCCAAAAATACACCCCCCACACACACACAGACAGACACGCACACATAAAAATATATTGCATGTATACTCAATGACATACAAACATATAGGCACAGATAAATGCAGTATCTCTGACACACATCTTGCACAGAGCCCAGACAGAAGCTCTTAACTCCCGTTCATTGTATGAAAGCAAGCTCAGCCCCAGGCCAGAACACAAACATTCACACTCAAATTATTTAGTCAAAGATGATGAACTAAACAAGATGCTCGACAGCCTTATGAAAGACATTTGACCGTATAAAACGTTTGAGTACAGCAGGAGACAAAATATGATTTCTGGCAACTTACAAGACAGTTGAAGCATGTTCAAATGAATGTGCATGAGGTCCATGTGTGGAGACTGTAGTAGCATATTTCCCTAATTCACCACGTGTCTTTGCTTTGCCTCTAATTCATTGGCTACGCGTGGGACTAGTTAATACAGCACTGTGGCTTGGAACAGACCCTTGCCAACATTAATGAGATATCACATGGCCACAGGTTGTTTTATAAGACTTCGGAAGTATTCACTCAGACACACCATGTATCAACACACACATAACAGACACACTCACTCATTCATTCAGACACGAGCGGGCACACACACACAAACACAATTCTTGTGGCAAGCTAACCCCAGTCATAAAAATATCAAAGGATTTCAACCTTTGCTTTTACAATGCAGCGCCATAAATCTCACATGAGGAAAGGTCGAGATGTTGGAATGTTCTCTGAAAAGTTTGTATTATTATTTTCTATATTATTTGGAGGGGGTGTTTTAAAATACTTTATTTTCTCAATTAACACAATAATAATGATCATATTTCTTAATTATTTTAATAACCTAAAAGCAATAATCCTAATTTCCATGTGTCAGACAGTTCAGGCATGTCCACACATTCACAGCTAAAACCTTAAACTGAATAACCAAACCATTACTACTGTATATTAGTCAAATGGGGGATTACCTGAAGCCCTGCAGACAAATCGTTACACAGGAAATATTATTTCCTCGTATCTGGACTAATGTGAGTGTTTTGTGTAACTCTGCAGAAACAGCAGTGGGAATAGTAGAGGTAGAGGTTGAAGTAGAGAGAAATTTGTGACATATACAATGGAGATATAAAGACAATGGTACAGACAGAGCCTGAGGTAGATTTAGAGGCTGAGATATAGTTGAAGCAAAGGTTGAGCTTTAGATAGAGATAACGTTTAAGATAGGGATAGAGCTTTACAAGTTTAGGTAGCAATATAGACTGAAATAAAGGTATAGAGGTAGAGGCTGGGGTGGGGTAGAGCCAGAGCTTTAGATGGAGATAATGGCTAAAATTGAGATAGAGGTATAGATGGAACTAGAGGTTTAGATGTAGACACTGAGAGAGAGGTAGAGGTAGGTATTACGGTTGAGGTCTGGAGTTCAGGTGAAGTATAAGTGGTGGTAACGGAAGAAATTGTGGTAAAGAACATTTGGGGTAAAAATAGAAGTAAAGGTTGAAATTGAGGTTGAGGTAAGGGGTTGAGGTTGGAATTGGGACCTCAGTAATCAGCGTATGGCAGAGCTCTTCTGTGTGTGAAAATGGAGCCCTCACGGACTGCACCAGGTTGCTGGATGTTGGTCACAAGATAAAACACCCACACACCCACAGCTTACAGTGAAGTATCAACACACCAACACACACACGCAACAGCACACACACGGAAGAACACAAAATGACACATGCATGCACAATCAAGAGATAGCCACGAATGGGGGCCCGTGCCTAAATGCCATCTGAACAGAAAAACAAAAAGCACTCCTTCACTATTTCATGAGGCAGATCTCTCCAGAGCGCGGGGCTTTGACAGCGCTCCTTGGCCACTCCTCACATCAAGTGGGGTTAATTTATTATTTAAAGTAGAAAAGGGCAGTGGAAGCAGATATGTAATAAAATCAAGCTGAAAAAGAAGCCTGTGTATAATTTATGGCTGACATTAAGGAGTGGTGGAGGGACTGGAGTGACAATCCTACTGCTGATTGAGGAGATGAGAAGAGACGGGGCTGTCTTGGGCTGAGCGCTCCACCGGGGTACCACTGCCCAAGGCCAGGCTACAGGCAGGAAGCTGTCCATATGGACCAGTTAGACCAGCCAACACACACACTGACAACAGCACCTCTTCCCACACACAAACACACACACACACACACACAGGCAGATGGCAAAGATGAACCTGTCACTGAAGCAGACACAAGATACTGTTCATCCATCACCAATTCCATGTGTCTCTTATACTCTCCGATTTCAGCCAGACATTATTTAGTATTTTCTATCAACATGTAGTTGAGGACCTGCTTGAAGCTCGGGCCACAGAGGAAAAAATACTTTAGGCAAACAACCGCGGGTGGCTGCAAAGGAAGGCAAAATTCCTATTAAGAAACGAATCTGATGAGTTGATTATCTTACATTCTGCCACACAAATACCATGAAGTTGAAAATCAATCCAAAAAGAAATATAAGGAAACCTAAATTGGTGTTAATATAATGCTGCGATATATAATGTTTAATGGAACCTTAATCGAATGTTTAAACCGTATCAGTTGGTTTCCTTATGCGATCTTAGATCAGGCCTCCGGGCATCCCAAGGAATTAAAACACGACTTCAAGTTCGGGAAAAGACGCTCATTCTATTTGGCTTTCTAGAAACTGATAAGGTTCTCATTAATTATGATTAAAGTTCACTTTCCATTGATTTCTAACCAAAATGTCTGATTAGGCGTGATGGGGCGATGCTTCGCCGCGCCTGGAGGAACCTGTTTCATCTCGTTTTGAAGAGTAGCTAATGTTTAAAGACCTCTCTGCTCTCCCCAGCAGCCGTCTTCTGTCCCTCACACTCATCTACATTTGGAGCAAAAATAGTAAATGGATAATCCAATACACCTTTGAGAGAAGAAACATTCGCCCATATAAACAGAGGAGAGTGGAAAAACAGCACAGATGTTCATGTCTAATGTAATTTCCATTCAATTTCCTAAGTGCTGTCCCCAAGTGCAAACTAGTTTAGCGTTATGTTTAGCTTGCAAATTCTTTTTAATAAATAATGAATGCAATAAAAACCCAGAGATCAATTGCAAGCTGAGATATCATAAAAGGAGCTCTAAGTGCCGCTTCTGTTTGCTGATTTGGACCTTTTTTCCATTTTCAAATTGGCGGTGTCAGTGCTAAAGGTTCTGTCGAGATGTTTTGATGACCATCTGATATCTCGGACTGACTCAATCCGATATTCCCGTTCAGACTCCCTGCGTACATGTTCCGTGTAGGCTGCCTACACACGCTTTATTACCCTCCCTTTTCCCTCACTTCGCCAAATAAGGTCTGGGGGAAGGAGGCGGGTTAGGCCTGTTTGCACACACATTAGGTACAACCATCTGGTGGGTGGACGGTGGATGATGTTTGAATCTTACTATAAAAACTGCGCTCTGTTGGCCAAAGCACGATATCTGTAAAGCATGCAGGCCGAGGTGCAAATGCAATTCTATTGCATCCCATTGCCCCCTGAGGCAATCCAATAACCTGTCAGTGGCTGCAATATTTGTCTAGTAGTCAGTGGCGTAGGTTATGCATCATAACCTAACCATGCACACTGCAGTGAAAAAAAAGGTTAATTTCTAATCCAAAATTAGAATATAATGACATTTAAAATGGTAATGTTTACCCTTCGTCCCTCTATCTCAGGGTAGGCTACATTTGACGTGTGTGGCAGATTGATTTACCGCTAAGTCAAACCTAATAATAGATTCAGGCATTGTAAGGATCTGGAGGGTAGTGATCAAAGGTTAACTACCGAATCTTGCCCAAACTGACCATCTGGACACGAGCGGAAATTTTAACAACTTTCCGCCTGCCCCTCTCTTCTGCTGGCTCTACCTTCGCGCTGTAAAATACCTCAAATACCAACAATATTCCTCCCAAAACATAACCCTGGCTGAGATAATCTCCAACAAACAGTTATTGCGTGTGTATATGTGAGTGTTTGAATGTGTGGTTTAGTTCGTGTAACGTTCAACTTTTAAGCAACGCAGACACCTCATGCGCTCAATTGATAATAACTTATCAAATTCACCACCTGGAGATAAAATAATCCACAACGTATTCTTGACAAATTATTTTTTACATTAATTGCAGCCTATGTCTGGTATGGGTAAAAAAGTTTACAATTCCTTTATTAAAGTATTTCAAAGTAGGCTACAAGTCAAAATAGACAGATCTACTAATATATCATAGTTAACCTGAAAACAGTCTTAAAGTGAGACTGAATAGCCTCTAAAACTTTGCAAGGTCTTATAATTATCTCTTAAAACATTTTTAAGTCAACAGTCTGCCCTAAACGCTTCATACTACGGGAAAATTGTCCACTTAATCTGTAATCAATACAACACTCCCATCAAAATATGTCAGACTTGGCTAAACTGACAAGTCTTACCCGATTGACACCAACTGATGCGTAAGAAATGGAAACTATTTGTACTGACTTTTAACTGCAATAGACAATTTAACAATTGGTTGGTATATTGCGAAATCCAAATCCAAGCTAAAACGTGTTATTCTCTCAGCAGATAAATTATGCAAAAGCATTTACATTTTATGCGAATATTTAATTTAGAGAAAATGCAGATGTAATCGGAAAATATTTTTGTGAGATGTTATTTGCAGAGATTATAAGCGTGTATAACTACACTCTCAAAATGTGTGTGTATGTGTGTGTGTGTGTGTGTGCGTGCGTGCGTGTGTGTGCGTGCATGCATGTGCGTGCGTGTATATGTTTTCTCACAGAGCAAAGAGAACATGAAAACCTTTCTACAATTGTATTTTTCTTTTACTATTATCGTTACCAGTATTATTACTAATTATTTAACGTATAATTGGAGTGACATTAGGACTGTCGTATCTTTAGGCTATTTCATAAGAATCATCCTCTGACCTTGTCATCATCAAAACGATAAAACAAAAACCCTTGAAGCGCACTGGAAGATCCCGCATCTATATAAGATAACTTTGTGTAAAGTTTATTTTCACTTGTAAAAATCCAGTCTTTGTAGTGAATAATCATAATGGGCCATTGTCGCTGGAAAGCTGGGGGAGCTGCGCTAAAGAAAAAAAGTTGCAATTATGTACAACTAGACAATGAGGCAAAAACCCCTGAGGTTCAGAATGCTAAAGGTCTTGGGGAACGAGGGCACTGGTCCCTTTTGAGCTGTTTTTCTTCCTTTAACGATATTGTATGGGAACACTAATGCATCTGTCATGATAACAAGCTAAGAATAACATCTAGACATCAAACCAAGCAGACAATCCATCCGAGGTGATTCATTCAGATCTGTCCCATTGATTTATTAAACACAAGCAACATCTGCAGCCGCACAGCCAGAATGGTGCGCGGGTTGAAGATCAATTTGAGGGCAGATGAGAGATACGTCAAATAACCATAAAACATCTGAGTTGGTTTAGACAGAAAATCAGATTTTATTATTTGTTGAAAAAAATCACGTTTTTATAAAATATGAATGCGTTTTATTTAGCTAATTGACCCCTGGTGTAGTCTAATCCATTTAAAACTCCTCTTTTACCTCTCTAATGGACCTATTAGATTCTTTATAGAAACAGAAACGATCCGTTTAATTTATACATCTAGCAACGGAGAAGAGAACCTAAATGTTTGCATGCTTACTTCAATAACTTATGGTATTTATATCAACAAGTTAGATTAAAGGAAACTTAACTGAAAGAGCTGAACTTCAGACATTACAAAAATGTGCAGCTGAATTGCGATCAAATAGCATAGCCATCCTTGTGGTCAACAAGCGTAGTGAGACGTGCTCTAATTAATAATCCACAAGAATACAATTATTCTTACTAAAGGTTATTTGAACCACCAGTATTCTAAATAAACACCAAAGCAACTTCCAGGCCTACAGATTCTCATGTCATGTTTCTATTTCTGACAAATTAAGCTTAATAGGAAAAGTACAGTATGTTGCACCACATTGAAGGTCAACAAAATTAACTCCACCAGTTTGACAGCATAACATTCTACACGTGACAGTGAAACGAACACATCCCAAAATGTAGACTTACGACTATTATTCAAAGTATTTTCGTCTTTGCAAAATATTTTGTGTTCGTGTGCGTGAGTGTGTGTGAGAGAGATAACCTGAGAGAGAATTGGGACAGTTGAAATGACTGATTTAACTTACCACAGTGCTTACTTGTTTCATAACATGGCATCCTACCTATCAGTTTGCACTATTAACTGCAGTTTTAATTTAGTACAGTGCTACAGACCAAGCCTAATGCAGATCTTTTTCTGTACATCAATTGATAGGCTACTTAAATTTGTAAACTACATCCTAAAGTTTGTTGAAAACTTTCAGTTTATTGCCCGGATTTTCATAACAGCACTTCTTTCCTGATAATCGGTGTGAAGAGCCATTTGGAAAACGAAGAGAGGGTGACAAACTAACCTGGCGTTGGTGCAGTCGTTGTAAAGCGCTTCGAAGTCCTTGCGGGTGATGAGTTTGCAGCGATTCACCCCAGGCTGAATAGCCCCAAGCCCCCGCAGAATCCGGACCTGCTCCACCGTGCACACGACGGGGCATATATCCAGCCGCTTCAGTTTGGTGTAGACGGTATGCAGACCCCCGACCAGATGTTTCAAGAAGAGGTCGAAGACCTGCGGCAGGCAGATGAGTTCTTGACCGTCCACGTTGAACGAAGCTACCTTGACCCCGTGCACTTCAACCATTTTGCACTCGTTATTGCCGCTTGTGCCGTTTCCATTTCCTCCTCCAACGCCTCCTCCGCTGCTGATGAAAGAATTGATCATGCTGCTTGTCAGACGCGGGGACTCGGCTGGGCTGGTGTACAGCGGATCGGAGCGGAATAAGCTGCCAGACACCGGAGTGGAGGTTGGAGAAAGGACCGGCGGAGTTGCTGATACGGCCATAGTTGGTCAAGTTTCTTCCTTTCCTCTCTGTCACACCCGTTACGTTGTATTTTTACTTTCTCGCTCACTCTTTTCTCCTGATGTTTACATGCACTCTCGCTCCAGTCGGATAGTCGGCAATGGACAACTACCTATCTCACAAGTGCGGTGGCTAGAATGAGAGCCATCGGATTCACTGTTTCAATTAGCCAGCCCACTGAAAACTCGAGTAACAGCTCAAACCACCAACAAGAATCGAACTTGCTTACGCGCGAGAATCCTATTGGTCCTTTTCACATGATTGGCAGGACTACTAGTTAGAGGGGCCGGTTCCTGTTCACAGCGATACTCCGTTACTGTATAATAACTTTTCACTGACTTTAAGAGGTCGTATTATATGTCTAAGTAATAATAAAATGTTAGTTATGTAGTGTTTTTGTAACCCAAGTAAATAAATTATTATGGGTTGTTGATAGGCCTGTGGCACTAGAATCCAGTTATTCGCATAAGAATCAAATATTATTATTCTGGTTCGCCTTAGAGCCACAATGATGATGATCGTTGTAATAATAGTTACTAATGTTATTGTCTACATCAACTAATTTACTATACAAGTACATGCATTCTTGCTTCCTCAGTCGAAAATAAGAGGATATATTTTTGTGTAATGCATTTCTAAGGGAAAGGCAGGAAATAAACTAAAGTATTTAGTCTGTCACACAAAACTAAACATAGCCTACTTATGCTTAGCATGGTTCAAGTTGCCAAATGCACATGCATGTTCATGTTACTGTACATCAATCGAAAACAATCCACTGGCATCATTAGCAAAGAAATCCAAACTCAATTTGCCCGATTTTCAGTAATCTATTAATTTGCTCTTTGACAGTAATTTCACAGATAAAACGCTGTCACTTTAATATATTAATGTGTATTTGTCTATTAAGCACCAGTGTGGTTTCAAACAGTGGGTAGATTGTGAAAGAAAAGCACGCCGGCGCCTCCCTAGAGGCCAAAGGCCTTCACTACAGGCATGTCTTGCATAGACCGCAGGTTAGAGACCAAACAACCACAAAACAGAGGAGCTGTAGTTATACATTAACACTGTGTATCACAGTTCATTATCAGCACTCTGGCCCTTGTCAAAACTATTGTTCAGATTGTTGCTAGTTAAGGTAACTAAATAATGAAGCCAGACTGACAAAAAAATTTAAACCATTATAACAGGCTACATGGTAATATGAAAAGAAAAGGTAAATACATTTAAAGTAGTTAAAGGTTAACTTGTGATATATTAAATGGTGTGGAGACAGAGACAGTATTTGGCTAGGTCTCTGATCTTGAATCAGTCGTCTTCTGTTACACATTCACTTACACCTCACCAGAATAAGCATAGACAGAGAACAAATTACTTGTTGGTTTTGGGTTAGGGGATGTATATTTGTTTGACCTTGCTAATACAGAACATGTTAGAAATAACTAAGGCAACTGCACAGCTGGCTGCATTCTCAGGCAGATGGCACTATTTCAAATGAA
This sequence comes from Esox niger, assembly GCA_016801105.1. Classification (NCBI taxonomy): domain Eukaryota; kingdom Metazoa; phylum Chordata; class Actinopteri; order Esociformes; family Esocidae; genus Esox; species Esox niger. The sequence goes on from JACXGJ010003399.1 coordinate 42,617, forward strand.
AATCTTCATGTTGGTTGAAAAAAGTCTGAAAAATGAATACAGGTATAATACTTAACCTTTGGGCTCTTCCTTTTTAGTAGGGAAGATTAATATTGTAATGAGTGCTTAAATGCCATGCCAATTTTCATGGGAAGTACCTGGTTAAATTAAAAATCTAGGTGGCAATCTGGAAATTAGATACATATTTTACCTGGGTTTCAATTGCACCTTGCTCCTTCATCTTCTATTTAATCTTAATGATTGCCTGATTAGCATAGCCAGCTAGCAAAGCTACCAACTCCGGCCTCAACCCACTCCCCCATTAAAATCTCCTCCTCTATGCAAAGCGACAAGTCATTACTCATAGAGTAAATGTATATAATGACGCCCTCCCACCTTCTCAGCACACAGTGATGGACTGCTGCATGGAAACCTTGTACAGATTAATCTCCTCCCTTAAGGAAAGCTTCTCGAACTAGTTAAAGAGCACTTGTTTTCAACTTATTCAGATTGAACAGCCCGGTGATATAAATTTGAGAAAATATGTTCTCACGTTGAAAAAGTTATTCTGTCAATGTGGTGAACAAAACATCATTGTATTTGGAATTTGTTTAAAACAAGTGTAAGTCTGAAAATAAGCATTTTTGTGAATGGTAAATGTAAAAAAAATTCAATAGTAAAACAAGTATTACCAGCGATATCTTTAAATTTTCTGTGTTATGAAAAGTGGCTCCATATTAATTCCATAACCATCCCATTGCTCTTAAATTATTGATCCAAAAAATTATATCACTCGCATTATTTGTCACGGTCATTTTGTGTTCAGGCACATTTTTCATGCATTCTTTCACACTACACTAATAACAATTTGGAACAAAGGATCTACATTGATCAATGCACTAATTTACAGACAATACCATACAATTAATGTGGAGAATACACGAATCCCATAAGTTCCATCAGTAGTTGACACTTGATTGTACATATAAAGCCATGGAGAGGAAGAAGGTGAATGGAGAAATGGAGAAGGAGAAAACATTAGGGAGAGATTGAGAAAAGAGAGAGAAAGAGAGAGAGAGAAAGTGTCTGCCTCAACTCCATTCTGCATTGGTTCCTTTAGGGATATTGTACTCTGAAATATTGCAGTAAGGCCAGATGCAGAACCCCATCTCCCGTCAGAATAATGAAATGTTTTTATTAGTGCAAGCATAACACAAATCAATAACAACAATTAATTACTGGTGATTGTAATTGAATGTTTTCCTAATTTTACTGTCACTGGTGATAGATATTCATGCCCATTACGGCGTTTTAAATTCATTACACTGTCTTGTCTCTTGCCGGATTAAATGTTACATATACATCAGTAGTCAAGCAATCCATTTGGGTTGTGGCATGTGCCAAAAAGCTGATGGACTCTTAATTTAAATATAAAATCACTCCTTCATTCTACTTAAAATGGACAAGCTTGTTACTTGAGTGTGGGTGCCATGCTGACTTTTTTCAAGAAGACCCACATTGATGGTTTAATGACGCTTTGGCTATGCTCACTGCCAAATGAAAGGAGGCTGAGGCCTGAAGTAAGGACCACAATAATTTTTTTGTCTTGCAATGAGGTATGGTTGACAAGCCCAAATGAGTAGAAATACAGAATATTGTCACAACCACTTTGGCTTTGAAAATCATTTTAGGATTTAAGATTGCAATTACATTGTGAGATATTGTTCTGTAATACTAATTTTGTGTACTTCATATTCTAAAATAGTTTCCTCCTTGTTTTCCTCAAGTTGAAAACATACAGAAGTTCACCAACATCAGAACTGATAGAAGTGAAGCCAAGTCTTTGAAAATGCCCTTGAAATACTGGATGCCTTTTCAGTATAAGTATACAGCACAGCCCTTAATCACATGATTCACTCGGTTGTCTGTCCAGTCCTGAATTTGGAATCCAAGTCTCTTTCATTGACTACAGCCTATCATTATTCACAGCACTCTCGACACCTGTCGAGTTCCAATGCTCTGGTTAACATCATGGCTCTCCATATCATATCCCTTCAAGTAAAAGGAACAGGAGGATGAATGGCCTGAGAAACCTTCATAGCCCCTCCCCTCCATATAATCCACAGCAAGAGCCAATCAGAGACTCTTTAAAATGCACAAGCCATGATAAAGAGTTAGCATCATCTCTAACGGTTCTCTGAAGCAACAATCAAAGGAAGCCAAACACATAGAAGTGAACAGCAAAAGGTGTGGGTACTTGGAAGATAAAGAGTTCTTGATTTTTCTCAGAAAGCAAGGCAGTGCTGGCTACATTGATGGTCTTTTGTAAGACAGCCAGGCAAACCGCCTCTGAACATACCTCGAAATGGCACAGGATGAAACTACTCCAACCATTTCAATCCCCACACAGGTTTTTATTTTTATTTTAACTTGGATTAAAAAAGAAGCATCTCCCCTGAGACTAAGCAAGTGACACCAAGACACCTCGGCATCACAAAACTTGAGACAAACATTACTGTTGGAAGCTTCAACACTGCGGTTCAGATTTAATAGGCAAAAGAGGAAAAACATGCTTGTTTTTAGCCATCTGTTAGAGCCGTTTAAAGAATATATGAGATTTTTTTGACAAAGAAGATTGGGTCCTCTTAAACCAATAAACACCTGTCTGCATAGTCAGCCCAAGCAAACAGTCAGGATATCTGCAAAATCTGTGCCTTAAGATTTACAGAAAAGTAGAGTGTTCAAACACATCTAAAACTCTTTATCATCAAATATTATTGTATTCAGCATTTGTGACAAATGTGCATGTCTAGGCCTATGCAAGGGAAAGCATCGGTAGATTTGGGACTACAGCTTTTGTCCTAAAACAAGTGTCCTCTTAGTGTATTGAAAAATGACAATAATCCTAAAGCAGGCCTCGCTTGAATGAGATAATAAACATCGGGGATGAAATCTAGTCCTGTCAAATTAATCAGTCCTTAGAAGTAGCCTCAAGCCTGGTTCTTTTTGAACTCCAGGGCTTTTAGAAACCACTTAAAAATCACAAAAGGCCACCAATAATAATGAATCCAAATGATCAAACTAATGTGTACCATTGTGTTGAGCTCCCAACTAACTATGCCAGGTGCAGCTTATATCATCAGGTTCCCTTTCCTCTTGTCCGTTCATGCACCGAACAAGGAAATAGACAGTGTGGGTCCTCATTCAAGCAGCATTTAAAGGGAAATGACAGCCCTCGTAATAACTACAGTATTTTAAATGCATGTTACTCTTCGAAACAACACTTACTCCTCCATTTACCTTTACAACCAGCACATCACTCGACAAGCAATCAGCCCAACTCAATGATTTTTACTGCATACATTAACTGCACTGCAGCCTAAGCAGCATTCAAGTACCGGAAGTTTGTGGAGCTTGCCTCTCCGTCAGAGCCCAAGGGAGCATCCGACTCTTTCTGGCTGACCCAGAGAAAGGTATAAAGAAAAGTACTGAGGAAAGTCTTTAGAACTGATGCTGTTAAATGTGATGTTTTCCACAACAGCTAATACAATGAAAACTGTAGAAGAGTTATTCACAAATAATTTTGGTTAAAAAGATAATTCAGTCTTCACAGGACCTGCTTCTGATCAGTAGGATTGTTTGAATGGGAGGTTTAGCTTTCCATGGTGACACTATCACTGACTAAATTAAACAAATAACAAAGAGAGATCCAAATCTCACAGCCAGTAACAGCTAATTTTCCCACTACTCCCTTTCTACTGGCAAACATCACTAGGAAGATTCCTGCATGAGAATTTTTTTTTCGCTAAAAGCTGTTTTTGCCCAGTTTAATAGAACTGTATTACAGTATGCTTCTTCATTTTCACACACAAATGATTTACTGAGTCAACTTATGTCCCCTGGCTGAAACAGTTCTTCATCATGCAGAATCTGGGCACAGTTTACAGACAGTGTTCTGCCTGCAACATTAGCAATGTCAGCTGCTGGCGAAAGTTGCTAGAGTGATATACCATGCACAGGAGTGTACAACAATTTTTTCAGGTTGCGCTTACACCGCTTTACCAAATGGGGGGCTTTGTAGGAAGTTTGCATAGCTCTTTTTAATTTTCTCAGTTGCACAGGTGGAAGGATTGTGTATTTGATTTTTTTCAATGTAATAGGTAAATGCTAATTGATCAAATATTATTTGGTCTGGGTTCCCTTCGCAGACCTGTCGTGCACCAAATGAAAGTTGGGCTGTCCTGTTTTAGAACAGGGCTGTCACCTCAAGGTTAAATCTGGCTCAAAACGAAACTGTCCAAATTATCATGTAGAGTCATAAGTAAGATTCTTATTTCCACATCCCCGTGTTTACTTTTGATAAATAATGCTGTGTTGGTCGTCCCAAGGACAGCTTGTATTAAAATTCAAACGTATCTTTCATGATAGACTTCACGATTAATAATTTTAGAATGGCAGTTCTACCTCTTTGCTTTAGCCAAGACATATACCTTTTCTTCTGCTAGATTAAAAATTATTTGTGCTTTTATTTGTTTGATTTTGCTTATCTTACTCCCGCTGAGACGCCCTTGAAGAGTGGTTTCACAAACAGGATATCAGTCATTAATGAAGAAGAAGGTGTTATTCCAACCAGCTGTACATCAACCAAGAGCAGCAGACAGACCAGAGATGATCCAGTAGCTATAATCATCAAATAATACTACCTTTGGTTAAAGGTAACCAATGTCTAGCCTGGGTATGTCCTTGTCTTAAGGATATGGTTGTGAGGTGAATGGACAAAAGCGCTGAGGGAGAAGCGGAAATCGGTACCACTGGCTCAGGTTGTCAAAAAAGGCAATGTGTATTTACCACTGTCTCTTTTCCATTAAATATGTGTTTGAATTGTCAACTAATTTTGGGAAAGGCAGATAAAGGAATCCCTTTGTTAAAACACAGATGTTAAAACACAGAATCCTACTCAGTGCCTAATTATGTCACTTTTGAGCCCAATTGCTTTGAACGCGGCACATGTCTCACATGTTCGTCATAGTTCTGTTCCAAAACAAATGCGATCAACTTTCACCCAGTGCAGAGAAAGACGCCTACCTGGGCAACTGGGCTAGAGAATAAAAATCCCTTAATGAATGCCTTTGAAATAAAACAGGGTGTCAGATGTCTCCTTTCTCTACCATTTCAGATGCAGTGTTCATCTGTTGTTATTGATGTTATCACGCAAATATCCCTTCGACTAGGATATTAGTCTATTGATGTTCAATCAATCAAATGTATTTTATAAAGTCCTTTTTACATCAGCAGTTGTCAAAAAGTGTGTTTGCAGATACTCAGCCTGAAACCCCAAAGAGCCTGAAACCCCAAAGAGCCTGAAACCCCAAAGCAGCAGCGTCAACAACAATGGATGCACTGTGTCTAGGAAAACCTCCCTACTGGGTGTAAACTTCGAAAAAAACGAGAGAGCAGCCAGACTCTGAGGGTTGTTGAGGTCAATAACTGCAGGTGAGCTGTGTCCAGGGTCTTTAGGCAGAATCAATTTCAGCTGGAAAACCAGGTAAACAAGAACAGATATGCCCAGGTGGGCTGTTGGCAGTGTCAGAAGGAATCATCAGGCAGAAACTAAAACTGCAACACAACCAGGACTTTTTACAGGTTCATCTAGGAGTTCGTCAGGTCAGGTAGGCTTGAGGTGTAGTCTAAGGGCTAATGTCCTCCTAACGTTCCACAGGATACCAGTAACATTTGAGGGAGCATTTGTTGAATTCAAAAGAATACCTCATCATACGATACAGACTGACACATTGATGTTTCTATTTTAATTTACAGTGTGTTTTAGCTATAGAAATATCTTGCATTATACGATATTCATAGTTGACACCTAGAGCAATTACATGGAATACCTTCTATTTAATTAGTACGTTTGTAAGTGAATGTGTGCGTATTTTTGCTTGTTTGCGTGATCGCGCTTTTGCGTGCGCGCGCGTTTCACGTCATGTGATACGGAGCGACTAGCGCTAAACATGGCTGCAGACAATCTCCCATCCGAATTTGATGTTATCATACTTGGGACAGGTAAGAAACTAGTTTCCCCTACACTGTAATTACTGCAGTGTGTTTGTTGATAACTATGCGGCTAACATTGTGGCGGGTTAATGATGCCATTCAGACTATGAAAAATATAGCATTGGTGCTAGCTACTTAATGTTACGTTAGCTAGCGACAGTAACTATATTGCTTATTCTGAGTAGGTTATTTGTCAATGTACACTAACGACTTTACCTAAAACTAGATAACGACTTAATGTTTTTTTCTGAACGCGAAAACGACACTTATCTGTGTGTTATGAACTCGTTTCGTTAATGTACCTGAAAGAAATTGCAACATCGCTTTACAACGTCATCAACATCCGTAATGTCAACATCTGGGTAATGTAATCTATTTATTACATAATAGTATTCTTGGTGTCGTGTACCTGTTTGACAGTAATATTTCAGAGAAACTATACTAAATAACCCGTATTTGTGCATGATACACAGCAAGGTAGGCACAGATACGCTAACTAGTTAGCTAGTTAACGCGTTACTTACGTTACGTGCTTTTCTGCACTGCTTTATCACTTCAGAGAATCAAGTGACTAGCTACATAAGCTAACGTTAACCCCGTTATAAAACTATGCACGTCAACTTACTGTCATTGTACTGTATATTATTGGCTAGGATGGGCGACTTATGTCAGCATGCTGACGCTAAACCTACACTTAGTACACTGTTTATTATGTACAATCGTTCGGGTCTGACCCCCTGTGCCTCCCGTTTAAACTGACCCCTGCTGTCATGTTTTTAGAATCATTTTCACACTATAGAGGCTGTGTGTTGATTTGCATTATCTTGCTAGAAGGATTTTACATGAAAAAAGGTAACTGTAGCCATTTAGGCAGAAACCTTGTTAAAATCTCTGTTCAGTTGGCATAACGTACCCGTGGTGTGACAAATTTCCCAGGGCATTAGACAGCTGCTATCAACCTGTAGCATGGAGACCAGGCAGGTTGGGTCGGTCTGGTCATGCCACTCACGCCAAATCTTGAGGCCCTGCGAACACTAGGCTTAGGTTACATTTGAAATCACTGTGATCTACTACATAGCCCTCTCTGACGAATCCCAAAGCCCTGGTTCATTGAAAGATCAAGACGATGTAGTGGTTTGGCTTAAGGAAGATGAGCTGGGCTTCCCTGCCTGACCACTCAAAATGAAAACCCTGTACAATCTGAGACTTTTCAGTGCAGTCATTTAGGTGATGTCAAAGTGAAGGGGTGTTGTACAAAAGAACCACGTTTAACCATTCATAAAATGTACTCTAAAGTTTACTTATAACGGTGGTGCAGGTGGTTGGCAACATAAATACAGGATACACAAAATCTACACAAAGTTAATATTTAATTTTCAACAATGGGTGGGCATTGTAAAGGCTATACAGTTGATGTACACATTTACAGTTTAAAGGCAGGGAGAAGCACAGAGTTTTGTGTGCAGCTCTTTAATTTACAGTTTGGAGGTGGTTTGACTGAGATGGGTGAATGTAGTCTTATTGGTCTCTGTGGGACAGATGGCCCGTTGCTGAGGGCTGCAGTGCCAGGGAAACGATTCTCAGACAGGACACGTCTACTGCAATTCAATCACCTCTTATCAGACTATCAAAGCCAATGAGGAATTTTTAATATATCACTCTAGTGCGTAAATACCAATTTTTTTCTGTTCTGGACTATCCCATCTATTCTTGGGACTAATTAGATGGTTCCTTCGCTTGGACCCTTTCTAACGTGACCGCTAACATCCATGCATGTGGCATATGGTTAAGATGAAGTCAGGGGTTTGTCTTGGTATGCCTTGGTTAACAAAGGTTTAGTCCACAGTAAAAGCACGGAAGAGAATACAGTGACTCTGATATCTAATGTTCAGTAGTCAGTCCATGCAAAAAGCAGGTACAAAGCACTCTGGTGATGCCAGCAGGAGAATGCTCTGTAGGAGCTCACGGCTGCTGGGGTTCGTTCTGCAGTGGAGGAGGGAAAATGAACATCCAAAACGACAGCTCGCCTCGTGCTCCTTTTGCCGCAGTTCAACACTGATTGATGGTGCGCAAATCAAACACCTCTGGCCCGTTTCAAGTTCTGCTGGTGGAAGCCATCTGGTCCCTGGACTCTAGGTGACAAGACTGGGCTGATGACCCGGTCTTTTTCCAGTCCAGGCAGTGTTCCGTGTCAAGGTTGATCAGGCAAGCGTGTTCTCCAGGTTCCCGCGGCCTTGGTCTCTGTGTCGGGTCCATCCACCAACCGTGGCCGTAGACAATGAACAGTTGTTTATGAATATAGTGGCCCCCTAATGACACGTTTTTCCATCTGCTGAACCTTCACTCACGTGAGGCCGGGTGTTCCCGTTGGTTGCACCCCGTCAGTCCCTTACTGGCACACATCTGAAGCCCCCGAGGGGGGGGGGTCAGGGGTGGTGCCAGCGGGGTGGCACAGGGGACCTCCGGCATGCACGTGTAATCTGTGAGGGAAGTTTTGATGGGTCTCTGATGTAATTATAGGCCTGTTTGTGTTCTTCACGAATATCTGGTCCATTGCTGTTTTAATCGACCTTCGATGTGCGCTTGTCGGGATCGTTTCCCAGCACTGTTGCGTCTCTAGCATCCTCTCTTGGCTGCTGGTCAGGAGGCAGCTATCGGCGCGGGTAAGACCTGCAGATACAGGGACTCCCTACCTGCTGCAAGAAACGGCGCCACAACAAATGGATTGCGTTCTGGCGCAGCAGCAACGGATATTCACAATTAGTCCCGATCTCACGGTAAGACTGGTCATGGGAAGAGTCTATAACAGAGATGGCAATAAACCCAATGGAGACGGGGACCTTGCTGAGCTGTTCCCTGCTGTTGTGTTAATGGAACTATTCGTCTTGGTGGGGGACCTCCGCAGCTACTGCCATGAAGGGCCTCTATTAGCAGGACGTGTGATTATGGCCCACAGCCAACATCATCAGCTAAACTACTTGACACATCTTGACTTCCACTCAAACTTCTTGCTTATTCATCAGGTTTCAAAGCCACCCCAAAACGGTCGGCTAAAATATCCAGCATGAAACACAAGCGGTGATACAAGTCGCCGGTGAATCTTGTGTAATTGTATCAAATGCTGCTTTTTTCCATATTAGGGGCCTATGGTGGTGGATGTGGGGATAAGACAGCTTCTGTGCCGCCGTGTGGTGGAGTGGTAGCACTCCTGGCTCTGAACATAGACGTCTCCCCACAGGAGACCCAGGAACAATAACCATGTCCTCTCACCCGTGTCTCCTGATTCTGGCTATTAAAGCCTTGCATAAAAAAAAACAATAGAAGATCACATTTATTTCAACTGCTTAGCCTCCGCGATTGGACCAAACGGGCTATTTCCTCGTTTGAAAGGCGCGCTCACTGGTGACAATGGGAGGAGGGAGGCGTTGTTGACTGCCGTGCCTATTCCCATGCCGCCCCCTGTCTGCTGGCCGGTCGGGTCCTTCCCGAGCCTTTTCAGCCAGACTATAAATAACACGTCAAATGACTTTCAAGGTGGGGAGAGAGAGAGAGAGACTCCATTTTGGAATGTTCTTTGAAACGAAGAGTGATTTATGATTTCATACAATTCCTGCTGAAAGCATTTGGGGCTTTGCTCGGTCATCAAAGTCCTGCCTGCCCAGATCCATTATTTATCGTGAGGCCTGTCTGTGTGGCATCAGTGCTTTATGGCAGGTAATGTTTGTCTTTAGCAAACATGATGTGGAAAAATCTATACTGGACACGATGAACAGCATTAAAAGAAGGCGACGGAGGTTATTTACACTGCTTAAAAAAACATCTTGCATAGCTCGTCTTGGTTGGCCAATCCCATCATGAATAGCTATGTGTAATTTCTGTCCCCCACAAGGTAGCGCAGTTAATTGAGCTAGACTGTCATTTTCCAAGTGTCCGCTGGTGTTTCTTGGTCATCCGGACATCGGTGTGATTGAATGCCGGGTTGTAGCCGTGCCATGGCCTGTGGAGGACGCTGTGCCTGATGTTGAGATGGCAATTGAACAATAGCCGACGTTTAATGAGAATTCTGTAAGAGGCCTTGTGGAACGACGTAACACTCTGGCTTTACATCTGGACTGGGAGACACTCTTAGAGGACACTGGGAGATGCGGAAATGGCGGCGTCTACCGTCGTGAAATAAATAAATCACTTCCCCATCGTGTGAGATGGGACATTGCAAGGCCAGATGATGAGGAAGAGCGATGGAGAGATCCGGGGCTCCTCTGGGGCTTAATGGAGTTGTTTTCCAGGCTCTGGCTGTGGCATGGGCATTTCAATCTCGCTTACCTTACCGCCAGCTACGGTCTGACCCCGCCTCCACGCACACGCACACACACACACCTTGGCCTCTGTCTATTTCTTCCTTTTGTTCTGCTCCTGGAAACGGAAAACTCTGGAATGAATTAGGATCTTGGGGTCAGCTAAATGAATGTCAGGTGGGCGCTAACCCGCCCTCCACCCCCACGGCCTCATACCAGAGGATGCATCTCCAGGAGACGTGCCGTGGATGTCGTAGTCCCATTGGAAACGAGTCCTTTTTATTTGAAGCCTATTGTTCGTTAACCTTGTTCAACTGCCAGCTTCGCTACTGTTCTGAATGCGTTAAAGAGTATCATTCTACAAATGTCTTCCCCATTGACAATAGGACAAGCAATACACTCAAAGCAATACTCATCACTTCCCGGTTCAGCTGGCTGCCGTTAATGTGCCGAATTGCCTGCCAATAGGTCCAGGTGGAAATAGGAAAGCATTTCTCAGATTGGATATATCATTCCATTCAGACAAAAGCCATGTTGAGTGAATAGGCTGAACCGCTTCCTCTCGGGCCAATGAAACGTTTCACCTCTGTTCATTTCCAGGCCTGTCCGAGTCTGTCATAGCAGCGGCCTGTTCCCGGGTTGGACAGCGCGTCTTGCATGTTGACAGGTGAGTTTGGGGTATGTTGAACGCTGGGGTTTGATGGCGGTCTTAGGGGTTCATTCTACCACATCTAATTGTTTTCTATGAAAATGCCGTCAAAAAAGCTAAAAGTCAAATGTTCACAACACTAGCACATCAGGGAATATTACCCACACCTGTTCATCCAAATTCATTCATTGCGCACCATTATGTACGAGACAAACGATTGATCCATCCTGCAGGAGAAGCTATTATGCCGGAAACTGGGCCAGTTTCACGTTTAACGGATTGCTGTCCTGGATCGAGGAGTACAAGGTGGGTTTGGCTGTTTGCTTTTATCCTTTTCCAATGTAGCACAACATCACCAGGAGTTACATTGACAGAGTCTACCAATGTGACTCAATGGAGGTGTGATTATGAAATAGTCTGTCATCTTTGACCTTTTAGAGATGAATGTGTTAACTGTTAATGTCCCGGGGGTTCGTGTGTGTGTGTGTGTGTGTGTGTGTGTGTGTGTGTGTGTGTGTGTGTGTGTGTGTGTGTGTGTGTGTGTGTGTGTGTGTGTGTGTG